>CM044440.1:131423581-131443729 GCA_024363595.1 Xenopus borealis | reverse complement strand
AGGGTTAGATGGAGACAGTAGGGTTAGATGGAGACAGTAGGGTTAGATGGAGACAGTAGGACTACATGGTAACAGCAGGGGTGAGTTAGAAACAAGAGGACAAGATGGTAGACTATGTCAAGATTGCAACAGTAACGCAACACTAAAATAGTATGGAGAGGCCTGATGGCAACCAGCAGGGTAACTATACATTACTGGACCCCACAGCAAATCATTTTTTCAGGCCCCCAAAATGTCTACAAGTTGACCTGTTTTACCAATATTTTTTGAAATTGCATATGAATTAGCACCTCATGTGGCCCCTATACCTCCTGGGCCCCCCTGCAGCTGCAAGGTCTGCTTCCTCTGTAGTTACTCCTCTGATGGCAACACTTAAACAAGATGGTGACAGTGAAGTAACAGCAGGATGACAATGGTACAAATACATCAAGATGGCAGCAGTAGGGTAAGATGGAGACAGTATGGCAAAAGGAAAACAGTAGGACAAGGTGGAGAAAGTAAAACAAAATGGAAACAGTAGAACAACAGTAAGAACTAGGCCTAGATAGAGATTGTAGGGAAAAACGAACACAGTAGGTAAAGGTATCAACAGTGGGGCAAGATAAAGACCATTGGGCAATATGGAGACAATAGGACAAGATGTAGACAAAAGTGTAGAATAGAGACAACACGACAAGATGGCAACAGTAGGGCATGATGAAGACAGTAGATCAATTTGGACTCAATAGGATAAGCAATAGTAGGGCAATATGGAGACAGTGGGCCAAGATGAAAAAAGCAGGGAAAGATAACAACATTAGAGCACGATGAATAAAGTAAGGCAAGATGGGGACCTCAGCGCAATATAGAGACAGCAGGGCAAGATGGAGACAGTAGAGCAAGATGGAGATAATAGGGAAAGAAAGCAAGGATTGACAACAGCAGGACAAGATATAGAAAGTAGGACAAGATAGCAACAGGAAGGCAAACATGGAGACAGTAGAGCAAGCTAGAAACAACAGGACAAAATAGCAACAGTAGGACATGATGAAGACAGAAGATGAAGATGAAAACAGTCTGGCAAAATTAATACAGTAAGGAAAGTAGGAGCCAGTGGGGCAAGATAGGTACAAGAGACCAGGATGAAGATAGTAGGGGAAGATTGAGACATTAGCCCAAGATGAAGACCATAGGGAAAGATAGAGACCACAGGACTAGAAGGGGAACATGGAGTAAGATAAAGACTATAGGACAAGATGGCAACATTAGCTCTATTGAAACTGTAGAACATGATGGAAACAGTGGGTCAACATGAAGACAGTAAGGAAAGATGGAGACAGTTGGGCAAGAAGTTTGTGAATGTAGTGTAAACTCGAGACGGTAAGATGAGGTGTGACAGTACTTGAAGACTGTGATTAATTCTTAAAATTTTTCCTGCCAAACCCCTTTAGTTGGGATGGAAGAACAATCATCTTATTTGAACAATTGTAGTTCAGTTATATCAACAGAAAAGCTGAAAAGTTATAGCTTGGGCATAGCAAATCTGTATACTTGTATTATTTCTTTTTTTATCAAAATAATCTGTTATGTTAATTTTCACACTACAGGTTCAGCTCTGCAGATCTGTTCTTGGCATCTTGTGAGACTATTGCTCTTATTGTTATTATCGGGTCTTTGCCATTTGTTAGGGTTAATTTATTTCTGCCAGGAATAAACCGGTGTCAGACAAGTACCAGGAACTACACTCCCTCCATGCAAAAAATGCCTTCTGAGAAGTAAAGTCATTACATTTTTTTTTTAATTGCATATAGTTTTCAGGCACAGACCAAAACCAGTAAACAAATGGCATGCCAACTTCCTCTGTAATTTTTGCACAAAATATATATATGTTGGGATGTGGTAAAGTGACATTCAGATAAAGTGTGAACATCTCTATGTAGTTGAACTTAAAGGGCAAGGAAAGTGTAAAATAGAATAAGGGTAGAAATGGTGTATTTTGTATACTAAACATAAACATGAACTTACTGCACCACAAGCCTAATCAAACAAATGATTTATGCTTTCAAAGTTGGCCACAGGGGGCTGTCATCTTGTAACTTTCTTATACATCTTTGCAATATCAAGACTCGCACATGCTCAGTGTGATCTGGGCTTCTTAGGGATCGTCATAAATGATCAAAAAACAAAGCTGCTTGAGTTCTGCATGGCTGGTAAGTAAGGCAGGGGTTCCCCTTGCTGTTCATAAGTATGATTGTTTCCCTGCCAGAAGTTAGGGACCGTCTGACAATTCCTATCCACAGCAGTAAATGAAGGGAGAATTTCACTGCATACAGTCAGGTTTCTTATAAAAACGGTACACATTTTTTAATTGAAATATATTGGAAATAGATTTCTTTTTCATTAAAGAAAGTAAAAATGGGATTTTATTTCTTTGCCTTTCCTTGCCCTTTAATGGTAGGAAGTTGCATTTCACTACCAGGATTAGTAGGAAAATTTCTAGTAGTCACAGGGATGTTGTGGGATGATATGGGAGTACCATTGATACCCATATGAGACAGACAGGACTGGGTGATAGAGAAGTGCAGGTTGACATTGTAAGGTTGATGCAAAGGTGGTCACAATAAACTGGGGAGTTCCCCAACTGCCGAATACATGGTGTTGTGCGATTCTCTCACATTTCTTTTCTACAGGTTGACTATAGACCAGTGGTGACCCAGAGGTTGGACCGTTTGAGTTGAATGGACAACCACTGTGGTTAAGGCTTGGGGGCAGGACGGACTGGGAAGTTCACTGCTCCCAAAGATTCCCTGTCTTGGAACAAGAGGAACGGACAGAAGTAGAGGACATAATAAGATGACGCAGGTGTTAGTCCTGCAATGGCAACATTTTGCGGGTTAGGTGCAGTTTAAGGTTTAGCAGGTTGAGTTTTTCTTGACCCCGCACATCACTACTGGACTATGAGTGGGACAGAATGAGCTGCATTGGTGAAGGTGGATTAAGTGACATGAAGAACCTTGGGTTATAGCAATACTCAGGGAATAAGTATATACATATAAGACTTGGTGAGCAAAATGTAAGACAGTGAAGACGTTACTTGGAGATATTGCGTTTTGCCAATGATGAGTATACCTTAAGCACAATGTACTAAGCTGCCCCCTTGAATTGGCCTTGGATCAAGTAGTCCTCTTTTTCCTGTTTGTACCTCTTTGTATGGAGCACAATATAATGTTGGCTGTGCAAAACAACCCCCTGATTTTTGTTATAATTTTGGCCTTGGATCTTCATGTGAAACAGAATAAGACAAGGCACTTTTGTATGGAGGAAGCACTGCTGTTAAACCATGCAAGTGAAAGTGTTAGAAGATGAAGAAACTGTTGAAGCAACTGTGAAATAACAGTAAAGGGATCTGTAGCAGCTGCTGAGAGAATAATGGGGAATGGTGAAGGTTTCTCCATAGACTCACCATGAATTTTTTCCTGTCCCATTTGATAGAATTGAAAGCAATTTTTTGCCCTTAAGATCAAATACTGTTAAACATGTGGTGAAACGTCATACTTAAGCCAAATATATTCAATGTTGATAAAAGGCATAAAGCTTTTTCATTAAAACACATTTTGACCCTAGTTCTCTTAACCCATAACTATCAATTAGATATTTAATTTAAAATTGGTGATCTGTAAATGCTGTGTGCTGGTTGGTTGCTATGGGGTACCAGAACAGAAACAAAAATATTAGAACATTAGCCAATTGAAGGGGTAACTGAAATAGTTCCATAGCTGCCAATCAGAAGTAAGCCTTTACTGGTCTACAGGAGTTGGAATAATGAAACTGGCCATATTTAGGGACCGTTGCTACACTCTCAGGAAAATTTGCCCTTCAGGCACCCAATACCATATGCAGAGTGTACATTTGGTTACACATCCTCACATATGCCTTTCGGAGGGTTGAACACCATAGGATGGAAAAGTGAGGAACACCAGGTTTAGGAAGCCAAGTTGATGGCAACAATAACAATTTATTTGATCAGATTTTAACCAGTTCGGCCACAAGTAGTAACTAATCAGCATTAAACTATGATCTACCTGGTGCATTTGGAATATTATATGCAAATGTCTGATTGGATACTTTGGATTCTTGCATTAGTTTGGATGTGGACCCAACATAGACAATGAGACCTGTGAAAATAACCAAACTGGAGCTCTCAGCTTTTGGTGAACCACCACCATTGACCAAGAGAGGATCAAGACCAGAGTGAAAAGAGATGGAATCTCAGAAGGCAGCAGAAGTATGACAATATAATACACTACTTTCATCTGCCCAAGGGGCCCTGCCTGATGCTGGGGATCCAGATCTAATGCCCATTCTGCCCATAAAGATGATGGCAGCTGGCTAAGCATTCTTTTTTGGCAATGTCTGTAATCTCTGAATCCCAAATGTGTTCATTAAAAGGTGCATTTAAGCTGGGGATAATAATAAAAATTAGTGATGGGCAAATAAAGTCGCAAAATGGCCGTCATCAATTTCCGATTTTCAGAAATTTTTTGCGAAATCGTTCGAAATTCACAAAATTTTGTGAAAACGTTCGAAATTCACTAATTTATAGTGAAAACGTTCAAAATTCATGAATTTATAGTGAAAACATTTGAAATTCGCAAATTTATAGTGAAAACGTTAGAAATTCACAAATTTATAGTGAAAACTTTATATTTCACGAATTTAGTGAAATAGTTCAAAATTCACAAATTTATAGTGAAAACATTTGAATTTCAGGAATTTAGTGAAATAGTTCGAAATTTATAGTGATATTGCTTGAAATCACGAATTTATAGTGAAGTAGTTTGAATTTCATGAATTTTTCGTGAAAACTGTAAAATTTCACGAACTTTCCGATTTCGCGATTTTATAGTGAAGTGGTTTGAATTTCATGAATTTTTCGTGAAAACTGTAAAATTTCATGAACTTTCCGATTTCGCGATTTCACCATTTTGCGAATTCCGCAAAAAATTCGGCGAAGCGAAACGCCCCAGATTCGCCCCATCACTAATAATGATCAGTCCTGTCTAATTATAATGAAGCATCAAGAAAAGTATTAATGATAGGGTTACTAGAAGACAGGTTCATGCTGGGTTACCTTTCCATTCATCTCACATTAAGGCCTTGCACTACTTTCTTAACCACAAATGCTTCCTTTACTGTAATCGAAGAGTCAACCTGTGTCTAACTGAGCCCCCACATATACACACACAAGCACATGTATGCAAATGGAAAAATATCATACGAATGAGTGTTTTAAAGGGGTCGCTGTGCTTAAAAGACATTTACTCCCGATTAAAGAACCCGTTGCAAAGTAAGATTTGTTGTTACATTTGTAGGATATGTCTAACAAGCAGGTTGGACTTTGATTTGGGTTTTGAAGAGGTAAAGGGGGCGGTTTGCTTTTCCTGAACTGAAAAGGGGGTGTTTTACCATTTGCTTTCTCTAAATTGTGCATCAGTCACACAGTTTTATGCACATTGCTACGTATTAATCATGAATAAAAAAAGCAATATCAACAGGGTATCAGAATAAAGGTATGTTGTATTGGAGCTATTAGTGAAACATGTTCTCACACCAAATGTATACACAGCAGTATAAATGCAGTCCAGCTGTATATTTCATTCACACAGAAGCTCACTAGAATATAAAAAGGGACAACTACATATTTAATTCACCAGCACGCTCAGGGGCAGATTTATCATTGGTCGAATTTCGAATTAAAAAAAATTCGAAATTCGACCATATGAATAAAAGGGAAGTAAAATCCTTTGAATTCAACTATCGAATTGGAAGGATTTTGCCGCAATTCAAATCAAATTTTTTTTTATTCTATCTAAAATAATGATTCCCAATTCGGTAGCTTGGTTCTGGCGAACTAGGTGGTCGAATAAAAATTTAAAGGGGAAGTACTTTGACCATCGAATAGTCGAAAATTCAAATAAAATTTTATTCAACATTTTGATGGTCGAATTTGCCTAATTTGCATATTCGAAGATTCGAATTTAATTAAGATTCTATCAAACTTCAAATTATTCATGTGAACATAGCAGTATAAATGCAGTCCAGCTTCATGCTTCGTCCCCCGCAGAATGCTCACTAGAATAAAAAAAGTGACAACTTCATATTTAATGCACCAGGACACCCAGTAGTTTAAATAAAATCCTCATTTCTTTTTTAATTCCCCCAGAACACATAGCAGTATAAATGCAGTCCAGCTTCATGCTTCATTCCCCCAGAAGCTCATCAGAATGAAAAAAAAGACAACTTCATATTTAATGCATCAGGACACCCAGTAGTGTAAATATAGTGCTTGTTTCTTATTTAATTACCCCAGAACACATAGCAGTATAAATGCAGTCCAGCTTCATGTTTCATTCTCCCAGAATGCTCACCAGAATAAAAAAAAAGACAACTTCATATTAAATGCACCAGGACACCCATTATTGTAAATATAGTGCTAATTTCTTATTTAATTCCCCCAGAACACATAGTAGTATAAATGCAGTTCAGCTTCATGCTTCATTCTCCCTGAAGCTCACCAGAATAAAATTAAGACAATTTCATATTTAATGCACCAGGACACCCAGTAGTGTAAATATAGTGCTTGTTTCTTATTTAATTGCCCCAGAACACATAGCAGTATAAATGCAGTCCAGCTTCATGTTTCATTCTCCCAGAAGCTCACCAGAATAAAATAAAGACAACTTCATATTTAATGCACCAGGACACCCAATAGTGTAAATATAGTGCTTGTTTCTTATTTAATTCCCCCAGAACACATAGCAGTATAAATGCAGTCCAGCTTCATGTTTCATTCTCCCAGAAGCTCACCATAATAAAGGAAGTGACAACTTTATATTTAATGCACCAGGACACCCAGTAGTGTAAATATAGTGCTTGTTTCTTATTTAATTCCCCCAGAACACATATCAGTATAAACACAACATAATGGCAATACAACAGAACATGGGTGATACTCAGACCTGCATTATGCTCAGACGGGAAACTCTCGTTTAAATAAATGACAGTGCAAGAAAAAAACATGTGGTGTTTAGAACAAGGTATATTGGGTGTCAGTGTCCAGGGCCCGGGAGTCGTTGTACACCTGTTTAGGATTACGGAAAATATCATACAGAGCAGAACAACAAAAAGCTCCCAAAGCTGAAATTCAGAATTGAGAAAGCCAGTTGGATGACTGGTGAAACGTCTTCAAGGCAAAACACAACAAATCCAGTTGATTTCACTTATTTCTACAGATATATCAGAGTTAAAAGAGACCTAGGGGCAAATTTACTATTATTCCCCAAAAAATATTTGTTTTTCCTCGATATTCGATTAGCATTCGAATGCTAATGAAATAGTTTTAGGCTACCCTTTTATTCGATCTTCGATCATTTGACGATCGAATAACGATCAAATAACGATCATTGGATCATTCAAATAAATTATTCGGTCATTCGAATGATGCGTACGATTCGAACAATCGAAGACTTCGATCGTAGGAATCCTATTCGATCAGGGCTTAGCCTCAGAAGCCTATGGGAGTGCTCCCATTGGCTTCTATTACAATTCGGTAGGTCCCATCTGGGGAAGTAGGCAGTCGAATATTTTTAAAATATTAAATCCTTCGCTGATCGAATGATCGAACGATCGAATATTCGATCGTTCGCTATTCGATGATCAAATAAGCCAAATTTGCATATTCGACCAATCAAATGAATCCTATGATCGTTATTCGATCGAACTTCGATCTATTCACATGAATTTAGTAAATTTGCCCCCAAGTCTTTTCTATTTTTTTTATAATTATAAGTTCTCTGATGGAAAGCCTTTTATGAATAACTCCAAACCAAAAAATCTCTTTCCTCCTCCGGCGCAAATGTACATGGAAGAATCGGTCTTATTCACTCCTGTATGCAAAGTTATCTGGATATCCACACCTTAAGTCTACTAGAAAAATATTTTAAACATTAAATAAACCCAATAAATGTCTTTTACTCCCAATAAGGATTAATTATATCTTAGTTGGAATCCAGTAAAAGCTACTGTTTTATTATTACACAGAAAAAAGAAATTGTTTCTAAAAATGTGAATTATTTGATTTAAATAGAGTCTATGGGAGCTGGCCTTCCTGTGATTTAGAGCTTTCTGAATGATGGGTTTCCGGATAACAGATCCTGTACTTAAACTATAAGCCTTTGCATTGTTATTGCTGCAAATAGAGCCTCTATCATTTATTAAAGTGTGTTGATTAAATACTTAAAGGGCACCTATGGCCCCAAAAATTTTCCGCATTCCGGTTTGGGGTTCTAGTACTTTAAAAAAAAAAAAAAAAAAAAAAAATGTCTCCAGCAAGCGCTGACTTACTTGCACCGAGTGGGAGCTCCCGCTGCGAGCCGCCATCTCTTAGGAAGCGCATGCACAGTACGCGCGTGTGACGTCACACACACGCGCATACTGAAAAGCGGTCACACTTCCGAGGCCGCTTTTCATACTGGGCATGCGCTTCCTAAGAGATGGCGGCTCGCAGCGGGAGCTCCCACTTTTTTTAAAGTACTAGAACCCCAAACCGGAATGCGGGCTCTATGAGCCCGCACCTTCGGTTTGGGGAAAATTTTTGGGGTCATAGGTGCCCTTTAAGTCTAAGGCTACTTTAAGATATGGGTGGCCTCCGGGAAGATACGTTATATCAAAAATATGAAAAAATTGGAGTGTAAAATAAATGTACCATGATAAATAAAAAATTGCAAATATCCAAAGCAGTTAGGGATACTGTCAGTTAATAGTGCTGCTCCAGCAGAATTCTGCATTGAAATCCATTTCTCAAAAAAAAAAATCAATTTTTTATATTCAGTTTTGATATCTGACATGGGGCTAGACATTTTGTCAATTTCCCAGCTGCCCCAAGTTATGTGACTTGTGCTCTGATAAACTTCAGTCACTCTTTACTGCTGTACTGCAAGTTGGAGTGATATCACCCCCATCCTTTCACCTCCAGCAGCCTAACAACAGAACAATGGGAAGGTAACAAGATAACAGCTGCCTGGTAGATCTAAGAACAACACTCAATAGTTAAACCCATGTCCCACTGTGTACTATTCGGTTACATTACAACAGCCTGCCAGAAAGCAGTTCCCTCCTAAAGTGCTGGCACAAGTCACATGACCAGGGGCAGCTGGGAAATAGACAATATGTCTAGCCTCATGTCAGATTTCAAAACTGAATATAAAAAAATCTGTTTGATCTTTTGAGAAATGGATTTCAATGCAGAAGTCTACTGGAGCAGCCCTATTAACTGATGCATTTTGAAAATTATCAATTAATTATCAATCTCAACATAGTATTTATTAAAGTCTGATGATACAAAAAGTCTGAATCTGAATATCTGGCATCTCAGACCTGCAGAACAGCAGAGGCTGTATATAAGTCAGTGGGACAGGTCTCTATCCTACTTAGAAAGTTCTGTGATCTATGCTGGAATTATCCAAAAAATCTGACTATTTTGGACAAAAATTTTAAAAAATCTGAACTTTCTGGAAAAAAGCCAACAGAAATCTAGTGATTCGGTAAAAGCTCTGAAAAACTGTATGATTTGGGTTCTTGCTCAATTTTATCAATCTTGTCCCCAATCCAATGAAATCATACTTTTTAAATAATAAATAAGGTCCAATCATGGCTTTAAGTTTGGTCTGACTTTTTTAATTTAATTATTCTGAAAAACAAATTCAGACTTTGATAAATAAGGGGAGTGACTACAGAAGAAGCAGACCCTGCGGCTGCAGGGAGGCCGAGGAAGTATAGAGGCCCCACAAGATATTTTGGGGGTCCTAAAATGAATTTGCTGTGGGGTCCAGTAACATGTAGTTATTCCACTGGTTATTGTCCTCTATTTGCCACTATGAAGGAATGTTACAATTAATTTGCAGAAAGACTTTAAAGTGAAAACGTTCAGTTTCACGTATGAACTCTTCACCCACGAGTAAAAAACCTCAGTTCCATTTCTTATGCAAATCTTCTATCCCTGATGAGATTCGTTAAAATGAAGTGACTTGGCTAATGGATTAGAATGCAGTTTCCAGGTACCATGATTTGTAACCTCATCATTTCCTATTGTGTGTGTGCAGCTCTGATGACATGTAGGGTAAAAATCAGAGAGGAAAACCAGTGGCTTTCTGGCAGAAACCACAGCAGAGCTCAGTGGAAACCCCAGGGGGGAGGTGAACACCCTATAAAATATCAGGCGCTCGAGAGGCAGAAATCAGATCAGTCTCCTGCACCTTCCTAATCTCACCCAGGAGAAGTAGAGAGAAGATAGAGAGAGAAGATGCTCAGCTGTACCAGCACCCTGGTGAGTGTTGTACCCGCAGCACCCTGACTACTCACAAATAGAAGAATTAGGAGGGTTCTTTTTGCAGTCAGTGTTCTATACACAGATAATAATCTCCTTCTGGTCTGGTTAATGGTCACCCCCTTTCTGATGACTTTGACCATTGCTTATCCTTCAGCTTCAGATTAATAGTCATCAGACTGGTGCTGCCGTTTATGTTTAGATGTTGCCCATTTTGTAGCCATATTGGTCAGTAATTCAGTCGTTCTACAGGATGAAAAGTCTGCAGACCATGGAGAACTTTGTTTCCAATGCTTGGAGACACTGGAATAATCAGGTTGCACTAATGGTCAGCCTAGGGACCGAATGGTCCATTTATGGCCATGAAACATTATGGGACTAATTTGATGGAAAATGTATTCACCTTTATGTTAACTTTTAGTATATTATAAAATGGTCAATTCTAATACACTTTTAAATTGATCTTCATTATTTATTTTATATAGTTTAGAATTATTTGTCTTCTTCTGCTGACTCTTTCCAGCTTTCAAATGGGGGTCACTGACCCCATCTAAAAACAAATGATCTGTAAGGCTACAAATGTATTGTTATTGCCACTTTTTATTCCTCATCTTTTTATTCAGTTCTCTCCTATTCATATTCCAGTTGAGTTCTGTGGCTACTTTAGTCATTTTATACTTACAAAATTAATTTTGTCAATTCCACACAATGCATAAAGTAACAAACAGTGCAAATCCCTGACATAAAGTTTCTCTTTTCCTTCCTGCAGTGTCACTTTACTCTGCTGCTGTTTGTCCTGGGGGTCAGCACAAAGGTCTCTGTTCATGGGTTGGATTTAAACCATCTTAGCAAAGGATGCCCGCCCCCGAGGGGCATAAATCTCAACCAACCTGTTAAAGTCATATTGAACATCGAGGGGCAGTCTCAGACCTTGGGAAAAGACATCAGCAAGCGATCCCTGGCTCCTTGGGACTACAGGTAATGGACTCTTCCCTCTCTCTTCTTAATCACTGGCACCCAACTCTTAGGGGGGGAAGTCACAAAAGTCTTGATATTGAGACAAAATAAAAGTGGAGAAATAAATGTCAGATTTCTCAATAAATTCACAAGCACTTTTGTGAATTTGTCTTTTACACAGACAATTTTCAGATTTTCTCTTTTGCAAGACATTTTTTTCTGATTTTTCTCTTATTATGCCGTCAGTTAGACATTGAATTGGAATTTTTTGGAGAAGGGGTTTGTTTGATCTAGGGACATTATACATAATTGTTTTCAGGATAACCTGGGCTTTCTAAATATGCCTACATATTTGTGTAATTCCACTTCTGTAACAAGATACAAAATACTATTTTGTATAATATAGGGATGTTTTATTATCTTAGGTCAAGTGTCTCAGTGCTGCTAAAACTAAAACTAATGGCTTGGGTGCTTCACTTTTTGTTTAGATAATAAGTTTACTCAAATTGCTAATATTGCCTCATTCATTAAGCTAAAACTAGTAAAATAACGTAAGTGTGAGTTAAAAACTTTTTGTATATAAAACTATATAAAATGCACTTTTTTAATTGAATCAGTGTTTTACTTGTTTTGTTAAAGGGATACTGTCATGGGAAAACATGTTAATAGTGCTGCATAATTCTGCACTGAAATCCATTTTTCAAAAGAGCAAACAGATTTATTTACATTCAATTTTGAAATCTGACATTGGGCTAGACATACTGTCATTGGGCTAGACATACTGTTTCCCAGCTGCCCCCAGTCATGTGACATGTGCTCTTATAAACTTCAGTTACTCTTTACTGCTGTACTGCAAGTTGGAGTGATATCACCCCTCCCTTTCCCCCACCCAGCAGCCTAACAACAGAACAATGGGAAGGTAACCAGATAACAGCTCCCTAACACAAGATAACAGCTGCCTGGTAGATCTAAGAACAACACTCAATAGTAAAATCCAGGTCCCACTGAGAAACATTCAGTTACATTGAGTAGGAGAAATAACAGCCTGCCAGAAAGCAGTTCCATCCTAAAGTGCTGGCACAAGTCACATGCTCCATGATCATTCGTTAGCCTTTACCCACCCAGTTACATTAATGATAGTCAATGTCCCGTTTAGTTGCATTTACTTATGGAGCTGAAGAAAACTTTCCTAATAACAGGCCCCTTGTATCATTTAAAGGGGTCATTCACCTTTGAGATACCTATTACTATGATGTAGAGATGGATTTTCTGAGACATTTTGCCATTGGTTTTAATTTTCTATTATTTTTTTTTTTTTTAGTTATTTAGCTTTTTATTCCACAGCTCTCCAGTTTGCAATTTCAGCCATCTGGTTGCTAAGGTCTAAATTACCCTAACAACCGTGCATTGATTAAAGACTTGGATGTGAAAGGCCGAAAAAGAAAGCTGAGTCATAAAAAGTAGCAATATTAATAAACGTGTAGCCTTACAGAGCATTTGTTTCTTTTTAGACGGGAGACCCCGATTTAAAATCTGTAATATTTTAAAAATGAAATAAGGAAGACCAGTTGAAAAGTTTCTTAGCATTGATTGTTCTATAACGTACTAAAAGTTAACTTAAATGTGAACCACCCCTTTTAATCTCTGCAGCTACTAAAGAATATATACTGTAGGAAGTTTATTTAAAGGGTAAGTTTACCCAATGGCACAATGAAAGAAAATATAATTCCAAGCAACATCAAATATAATGATATGTTATACAAAGAGATATAATAATGATACTTCAATGTATTCACACTGGATCTGTCATTTTCCCACCAGTTACGACATGGATCACAACCGGTTCCCGTCTATGATCGCGGAGGCCAAATGCCGCTACAACAACTGTCTGGACTCAGAGGGCAACTTGGACCTGAGCGTCAACTCCGTTCCCGTCAGACAGGAAATCCTGGTTCTGCGCCGGGAGATGAAAGGCTGCACCCCAAGCTTCAAGCTGGAGAAGAAGATGGTCTCTGTCGGTTGTACCTGTGTGCTGCCTGAAGTCAAAGAATAACTATAATGGACTTCCCAAATAAGCCTCTGTCTTAAAGGAACAGTTCAGTATAAAATAAAAACTGGGTAAATAGATAGTCTGTGCAAAATAAAAAATGTTTCTAATGTAGTTAGTTAGAAAAAAATAGGCTGGAGTGAGTGGATGTGTAACAGAAGAGAACAGAACACTACTTCCTGCTTTTCAGTTCTCTAACGCTGAGTAACCAATCAGTGGAAAGCAAGAGAGCTGAAAAGCAGGAATTAGTGTTCTGTTCTGTTACACATGCACTCACTCCAGCCTTTATACATTACATTTTTGTCTAACTAACTATATGAGATACATTTTTTATTTTGCACAGCCTATCTATTTACCCAGTTTTTATTTTTATACTGAACAATTAATTTAAATTATTTCTCATTTGAGCAAAATGCTCATGAAAAAAGTAGCACTTGTACAGTGCAGTTATCTGTGTAGCAATTGTAGGTTGCATATGTGCCCTAAAAATAATAATAATATTTACTGTATTTATTTGACTGAAGTTCTCACAGCAGCGAATGCATATTTATTTATTTCTCTGTGTTATCCATTTATTATGAATCCCAATAAAAACACGATAACTCTTGGAATAATTTGGCGTTTTCTTTATGTATGGAAAGATTGAGGAATCATTAAATAAATAATGAAAGTGAATCTGTCTTCCAGTTATAATTGAAGTTCATTCTTAGGTTAGCCAGCATTGGGGCCGGGATATGGAGTTGAATGGCCTCTGTTTGGATTATGATCAGTTAATATCCAGATAGAGTGCTATACTTATTCAATAACTTGAAATGGTTAGTCAATGTCAGCATTCCATCAAGTGCAACCAATGCAATCTTAAAATTCCTAGTATCTAGTGGGATACCTGTACTATCAGAGTTCCCTCTGATAGCAGCTACTAGGGGGTTCTGTGCTGAGAGCATAGAACAGAGGGGAGAGGGGACACCCTTGTCTTGTGCCATTTCAGATTGGGATTGGTACTTGGGAGTTTTTTGGGAGTTTTAAATAGGTATGCAGGTTTTTGTAAAGACTACGTATAGCCAACAGGAAGGGGCCAAACCATACATATTCAGTAGTGTAAATATGGATGGTCATTGCAATCTATCAAATGCCTTTTCTGCTTCATGGTTAAGAGTAAGGAGGGTAATGTTCTGGAATTTGTCAAATAGCTTCATTAGGTAAGGCAAAAGGATGTGTGCAAATATTTTATAGTACTATATTAGACATATTCTTTAAAGTGTAGGCTACCTCTTCATTAGTTATACCACAGTTGAGGGTTTCTAAATCTTCATTTGAGAATTCCATAAGTGTAAGGTTATTTAAAAAGGTTATTTAAAAGGGCAAAGTGGGCTCAGGGTTGTGTTTGTCTATTAACGCTTGTGGGCATAGGTTGTACAATTTCTGATAATAGCTACAGTATGAAATTGGACAGCTATCTGTTCCGGGTCGTGTGTGACCCTGCCTGATGTAGTTGTTAAGGAAGTGATTCTGGAATGCATCTGCTGATCCCTTAACTTTTTGGCCAATAATGTGTGCTTTTTATCACCCCTTTCGTAGTATAGTTGTTTGGTCCAGAGGATGGCTTTTTCAGTATATTTATTTTTGCAGTCTGCCAATTCTTTTCATAGAGTAAGGATTTGTGATTTGTCTGTTTTGGACTAGTTTAGTGGTGATCAAGATCCCATATTTGTTTTTGTTGTGTTGGGCTTTTCTCAATGTGTCTATTCTTTTTTTGGGAAGCCAAGGAAATAAAGTGACCCTCTTTCTTCTAATCGGAATGGGTGACCTTGGCCAACCAACTGGCAAATAAAGCATTAGAGATATTATTATATATTTATACATAGTTATCATATCACCCCTTAAGCCCTTCATCTCCAGCGTGAACATCCCCATTTTGGCCAGTCTTTCAAGCAACATTCACTACATTTTTAAAATATGTCAAACAAGCAGGTTGGACTTTGTTTAGGGTTTTTGAAGAAGGAAAGGGGACAGTTTGCTTTTCCTGAACTGAAAAGGGGGGTGGGGGTTCACCATAGCAGTATCAATGCAGACCAACTTCATGTTTCATTCTCCCAGAAGCTCACCAGAATAAAAGAAGTGACAACTTTATATTTAATGCACCAGGACACCCAGTAGTGTAAATATAGTTCTTGTTTCTTATTTAATGCCCCCAGAACACATAGCAGTATAAATGCAATCCAACTTTATGTTTCATTCCCCCAGAAAGCTCACCAGAATAAAATAAGTGATAACTTTATATCTAAAGCCAGGACTGTATTTAGGTCCGATGTCTTGGGTTTCTATCATCCACATTATGAAATTAAAATATGATTCCATTGTATAGAACACCGTCTATACTTCCTTACTCAAGGTAATTCAGGTAAACATTTACAATATATAATTATGGTCATAAATACAAAACACAATTAAATCAAGATATAACTGTTCTTATATTTGTCCTTCTAGATAATGTGTGCCATATAGACTTTATCTAGTGAGGTGCCTTTATAAATTCCATCCAAGGATGCCATATAGACCAATGTCTATTACTTTGATTTTGCATTAGGCAAGTCATTTCCTCCATTTGTCTAACTTCATCCACCATAGTTAACCATTCAATACATGTTGGGACTACTTCTGACTTTTTTTGGAATTAGAGTTTTGGCTGCCTGCAATAAATGGAGAATCAGGGGGTCTCCTATGGTGGTCTTCATATGGGATTGTAAGTTCAACAAAACTGATTCTGGTTTTTCAATTTTAATATCCTGTGTTGTCACCTCGTTAATTATTTGGAGAACATCTTTCCAATATTCCTGTATTGCCGGACAGGTTATCCACACATGGGTATGATTTCCCTCTATTGCATCTCCAGCATAATCCTGAACTACATTAGGATACATTCTTTTTAATTCCATTGGTGTGTGATGCCAACGTATAAGTAATTTATATGCTGATTCCCTTGTTTTAGAGGCTTTGGAGGTTATGCAAACTGTTTTTAAAATGTCTTTCCACATATTATCTGTTATTTCTATGTTTAATCTGCTTTTTCAGCAGATTTCCAATGGAAGTTCTTCCAATGGAAGAAATACATTTATAGGCACCAAAGGCCCCCCCCCCCCAAAACCTGCTGCCCTTTGCACAGGCCTTAATATAAATATGAACCTGTCTAATACACCAGGACAGTAGTGTAAATATAGTGCTAATTTCTTATTTAGTTCCCTCGGAACACATAGTAGTACAAATGCAGTGCTGATCTTATGGTAATGCAACAGTAATGGGTTATACTCAGACCCACCTTATGCTCAGATGGGAAACCCTCATTTAAATAAATGATAGGGCAAGAGAAAACATGTGGTGCTTAGAACAATGTATATTGGGTGTCAGTGGCCGGGGCCGGGGAGTTCTTATACATCCGTTAAGGGATACGGAAAATATCATACAGAGCAGAACAACAGACACACAATAGACAGGTATGTAGTTCATTCATATGGTGTATCTTACATAAGTCACAAGTCACATTTGGGCATCACTAGCCCCATCCACAAAATCTGTTAAACCCAGTAGGCCTTGTTTGTTGACTGAGCACAACACTCTGGGTCAAAGTGATTGTTATCCCGTGTGTATTAAAACATACAGTTTTACGTTGAGTTCCGGTTTTTTTAGCACTTTGTACTACGGTATTTGCTAGACTACTAATAAGCCTGAGATTTAATTTGGTGGTACTACTACATGGAAGAAGTATGAAGACCAGGAGAAAGGTAGGTAACCCTGAAAGGTCAAATACTGTTGAGTAGCTGTTGGTCAACAATTTTAGAAGACACTGCAACTGGATTGTTTAACCAAAGAAACTGGAATATGAGGCTAGCGGCTAGCCAATGCCATCTGCACTTCAATGCCATCTGCACTTTCATCTTCATCAGCACTTTCATCTTCATCAGCTGGCCTGCAGGCCTAAAGCACTTCAGTATGATAAGAACATATTGGGGACCTTTGAGAAGGCAATGCACATATAGTACTATGGGTAGCCAATGATTCAGTCACAATGATCAGATTTAAAAGAGACCAAGAGGCAAATTCACTAAAGCGCGAAGCGTCTAACGCTAGCCCTAATTCTCCAGCGTGACGTCATTTCGCAATTTCTCCGATTTACTAACAGTGTCCCTGACGAAAATTCGCCAGCGAAGTAGATAGACTAGCGCAACTTCGCACCCTCCGAAGTTGCGCACTGACGATGGGACGTAACTACGCTAATTCACTAAGATGAACGTTTTACTGAATGTTACCTCTTACGCTAGACTTTAAGTTCAATACAATAGATAGGAGTTTGAAAAAAGTCCCAAAAAAATGCTGGCGTCTTTTACTTTTTTCAGGGTGATCGGTCTGAAAAATATCTTCATTTTTTTGGGGGGGTACCCTCCTTCCCCCCTACATTTCCTAACATATGGCAACTCAACTATACAGGGGGCACATGTAGGGCAATGCAAATTAGGTATCGTTAGCCTAAACGCACTTTGCCTGATGAAGTAACAGTGGCGCAACTTCGTTACCATTCGCCTCGCTGAGTGAAACTACACATTTTTGTGAATTCCCATAGCGCTGGAGAAACTACGCCTGGTGACGTGCGGCGAACGCTAGACAACGCTAGCGCATTTTCTGCGCTTAGTGAATTTTCCCCCAAATGCCATCTAATCGCATGTAATTATACGTTCTCTGATGGAAAGCCTTTTATTAGTAGATCCAAACAAAAAAAATCTCATTCCTCCTCTTAACCTGGGGCAAATGTGCCTGGACGAATGGACCTTATTCACTCTTGTATGGAAAGTTCTGGACCTGTTAACCAGAATGCTTGGGACCTGAGGTTTTCTGGATAAGGGATCTTTTCATAATCCAACTATCCTCACCTTAAGTCTACTAAAAATGTTTTAAACATTAAATAGACCAAATACATTTGTTTATTACCAATAAGGATTAATTATATCTTAGTTGGGATCAAGTACAAGCTACTGTTTTATTATTACGCAGAGAAAGGAAATGGTTTTTCAAAATGTAACTTATTTGATTTAAATGGAGTCTATGGGGGCAGGCCTTCCTGTAATTCGGAGCTTTCTGAATAATGGGTTTCCGGATAACAGATCCCATACTTGTACTTACCCTTAGGCTTTTTATTGCTGCAAATAGTGGCTGTATAATTTATTAAATTGTGTTTATTAAATAATTAGGTCCAAGGCAGCTTTAAAGGATAAGCAAACCTTCAAAATAAGTGAATGTAAAATTGATGAGGGGGCTATTCTAAGCACTTCTGCAATGTACATTCACTATTTATTTTCTTTTAATTCCAAGACATTAAGCTATACAGGTATACATGGATAGGGGACAAACACCAAAACAATTTAGCAAATAGATATAAATCGAAAGCAGTTTCTTCCTCAGACGCTCAATTTTTTTTGTAGACTTTTTCCCGAAAAGTCAGAATTTTTGGGATTTTTGAAATAGTCGGATTTTTAGGTTAATTCCAGCGTAGACCATATAAACTTCCAAACAGGACAGGGACCTCTCCCATTGTCTCACGGCTCGGTCCATAAATATCTGGACAGACAATTTTTTTGTAATTTTGGTTCTGTACGTTACCACAATGAATTTTAAATGAAACAACTCAAAGATGTATTTGAACTGCAGACTTTCAATTAAAAAAGTAATTGGTCAAATTAAAAAAAAAAACTGAAAAATAAAAAACTGAAGATAAAATGTCCATATTTCTTACCCAGTAATTGCACCTCCACCCAGGTGCATGAGAATCTTCATAGAAAATGCATTGGTTTTTACTGGGAAGGAGTCAAGAGGCAGATTAACTGCTAATTAACTGTGTTTATTCACACATTCCCACAACATGTTTCGGGCTCATGGCCCTTTGTCAAGTGTATTACATACATAGTGTTACAAACTTTTAAAGCCTAAAAAAGAGGCGGGGACACAGTGGGAGTGCATTACTGATCTCACAGGTGAGGCATGTTCATAATAGTCCATATATAAATCCACTTTCAGTAAGGTGATCACACCTATGAGCAAATAATATCAATTTTAATTCAATAAAAACCAAATATCAGTGAAACACCATAAACATTTCAGTGATATACCATAAAAAGTATTTGTTTAAAAAAATTTTTTTGTTTGTTCATTAAAAACAAGAATAAGGAACTGCCTATCAAAGGCCTACCTTGAAGGAAACACCTACAAACGGACCATGATACAGACATATGTTGCTTTCCTGATCATACTTAAAACTACTAATGGATGTAGCCATTTGTATTGACGAAAATGGCATTATCAATACTAGTCTTTTTAGGAAAGATACGGATCGTAACAATATATTGCATGCTTCTAGCTTTCACCCATCCAGTGTAATCCGTGCAATCCCAAAAGGCCAATTGTTGAGGGCACGTAGAGTGTAAAATAACTTTATCAAGGCGAGTGACTTACTTTAGTATAGATTTTCTACTAGGGGCTACAAAAATGGTGATATAGAGAAAAGCGTACAAATGGCCTCTAGTATAAAAAGGGATGATCTCCTTATGTATAAACTTGTAATACACTTGACAAAGGGCCATGAGCCCGAAACATGTTGTGTGAATGTGTGAATAAACACAGTTAATTAGCAGTTAATCTGCCTCTTGACTCCTTCCCAGTAAAAACCAAGCATTTTCTATGAAGAACCACCTACTCTGTTCCTTTAAATGAAAGTCCTTTTCTTCTAGTCTGAAGG
>CM044440.1:131395000-131406320 GCA_024363595.1 Xenopus borealis | reverse complement strand
AATAGGCGCCGGCGTTTTCAAGTAACGCCGGTGCGCCCCAGGACTTGGCTATTCGGGGCGAGAAGTCGTCAGGCGACAAAATGCCTCCGAATCTCCCCGTCTGGCCTTAGCGTAAAAGCCAGGTCATGCAATTGTTTTAACTTTAACATCGAGTTCATTTTCAGATCCAGTTACAGTATGAGGTGGAGGTTATTCAGCTCAATATCAATGCAATGTTTTCAGCATATCCTTAGTATTGGGGTGAGCAGCCTTTTTACAAATGACTCTAATGTCGGCTTGCAGTGGCGTTTCCATATTTTTTAGATCATTATGTACAGCTTTCGTTTGTTTTTTTGTTTCTGTTCAAATACGTTCATTCTTCATTCCTTTAGCACTTTGGGGCCTCATACAAGTTTCTAACCAGTGTCTAGTGCTAGATTATTGGACTTGCAGTGATTATCTGGGCTAATCAGTTATTACAGCTTCCAGGAGAAGGAGACTGGCACTTTATTTCATCATCATCATCATCATCATCATCATCACTATTTTTCCCTATTTTGTTTAGATCAGTGATAACATGTTGTATCTGCTGGTAGTACAAAGCCTATAAATCCTCAGCTTCAATATAAGCAGAACCCTACATACACAAGTCCCAACACAGACTGCAATGCCTATCAATGCCTGTGGCCTGGGTACAAGTCAGAACACTCACTGGCACTTTCCATATCTCAAAGAGCGTCTGCACATTCAGTAACGCCACAATGGAGGTTCCAAGTCATGGTCAGGACTACACTGATTTGGCAGGTGCATAGGCGGAGAGTGATTTTTTTGTTTGGGTAGGCTAAGTCTAAGGGCTCTTACACACAAGCGTTTTTACCTGCGCTCCCCTGCGTTCCATTTTGCTGTGTTCAGCCGCAGGGGAGCGCAGGTACAGACACACTCAATGCTTTTCAATGGGGCTGTACTCACACAAACGCATGTAGGTGCCGAAAGCAGGAAAAATGCAGCATGTTGCGTCTGAACCTGCGTTTGGCGCCTACATGCTTTCGTGTGAGTACAGCCCCATTGAAAAGTGTGTCTATACCTGCGCTCCCCTGCGGCTGATCACAGCAAAATGGAACGCAGGGGAACGCAGGTAAAAACGCTCGTGTGTAAGAGCCCTAATGTTACTTCAACAGTTTTTACAACAGTGATTTTCCACTGGCAGAAACAGCTGATTCAATCCTATATTATATATTATAAGCATTGGCAACAGCTGTAATTCATATGACTGAGAACACAGGTAGGATTTTAGTCTAAATATTCACTACAGTCTGAAATCTGTCCCATACATGGTCTGACTTAACTACTAACTGATGGGCCCACAAGCTGCATATGAAGCCCAGACTATTCTGAAAATAATATGCATAGCACTCTCTTATTATCAAAATTATAGAAAAAGTTCAGTTCATCCACATTACTGGAAATCAGGGCTAATGATTGGGTTGTTTAACATTAAAGCATGCTTATTGGTCTAGTTTAACATAGAACACAAGGGATATGTTAATTGTCATTTATGGGAGATTATATACATACAAAGTATAATGCAGATGTATTTTGGTCCCCTCAAAAAACAGTATCTGCCTTTTTACTGCAGTCTCAAAGTAACACAATATAATAGTAGATGAGGTTGAGATAAAACTTACATTCAGCCAACACAACATTTGTGTGTTAGTGACAGTAGCCAAACTGATCTGTAGCTGATCCAGAGGAAAGTGAATTGAATTGATACAATAGTTGCTAATATTCCTCATATACTGCTAATAAATATTATAACTAATTGTATCAACTAATTGTAGCAAATTGTTACAGTTCAGACGCTCCCGGATCACTGAGCTGCCAGACTGAAACCCCACATACAGGAACATTACATTTTAAACTTCAATTTTGAGAAAACAGTAAAAAGGAAAAGAAGGAAAGCAATTGAAAAAAAGTCTTGAATTCTGTTTAACATTCTGGAAGGTGAACATCCCCTTTAAAGAAACAGTCAACAATATCACAATGGTTCCATTGAACTATACAAATAGGTGTTGGATAAAACTCACAGAGGTGTGAAAGTGAGATCTGGTCACAATGGTATATATATATATATATATATATATAATATAATGGCTACATCACACCTTCATACTTTTTCCAGTTTCAGATAACACCTACCTGAATAGATCAGTGGAACTACCATTGACCATTGATGGTATTTATTTTTTGTGTAATGTAAGTATGAAACACTCCCCACATACCAAACAAGCAGATGGAGGATTAGAAGCTGCTTTGTCTCTTGGCCCCTCCCCCAGCAGCACCCCTTGCCCCTCCCCCAGACAAACTCAAAGTCAGAGGTTTTTAATTTTTTTTTCTTTGAAATTTTCTTAAAATTTTTCATGCAAACAGTTTTGGGAAGGATTATTATCTGATCAGAAACTTCAACTTCACAAATAATGTAATTTTTGATTAACTAAAGTGCAACCAACTCCTACTGATGGCTATGCTAGGCAGAGTCTTATGTAGATTTGAGGAGCAACATAAGCATCCAAAAAGTACTTGGGTATGCCAAATAAGGGCTGTGATTGGTTATTGGTAGCATCTGTGTAACAAAACTTGCCTCCAAGTAAAAAATAAGCACCTCCTTTGAGGCCACTGGGAGCTATATCCAATGGATTTGTAAGCAACATGTTGAGGATCGCCAAATTAGACTTATAAAAGCCTAATCCTGATTGGTTATTCGTCTGACCCTTTCTCTTAAGACATTACTGTTTCCCTCAGAGACTTGCCTGCTGGTGATCAGACAAAACTGACCAAGGTCCTTCCTTGATAGAACTTGGTGACATTTGGAAAACTACTTGACAAAAACTCTCCCAACAGCCTGCCCTATACAACAAATACAGAGCAAAAGCTTTCACTTCCATATACTGCTCAAGGAAAAGTAAAGGGGGTATATTTATTAAAGAGTGAAGTTCTGCCACTAGAGTGAAACTTCTAGGCGTATTTATCAAAGAGTGAGCTTTCACTTCACCCAATGATAAATACGCCTTTCAAAATTCCATAGAAATTAATTGAGTGCTGCGGAATTTCACTCTAGTGGCGGGAACTTCACTCTTTGATAAATTTACCCCAAGATCTCTTTACTTGTGCCAGCATCCTCCTAATAGCAACTTACTCACTGGAGCTCTCACAGGGACTCTAGAGATCAATGGAAGCCCCTTAGCATGATCCTAGCTGGAGTACCATCAGCACATAGATTGTCTCAGGTAATGCAGAAATGGTTGTCCATTAAAACATTAAACCATTGTTGTTCTCAATTTATTTCCTGAGGAAAGAATGTAAAAACACCAGCCTATGTTGCGTAACTCAATACAACTAAGTTATTAGGAAAGCATTAAAAAAAAAGCATTAAACAGTAAAGAAATGTTATGAACCCATGAAAAATACTTTGGTTACAGGGGAATAGGAAAAATCTAAATTTCTTAGTATAGACTATGGAGGTTCCAGTGTTTTAGGACTCACACTGTAGTAGTACAGAAGGCTTACACCAAGCTAACAGAGGACATCACAATTAAACATTTTGTGGCAAAGTTATTAAAGGTCGAATTTCAAAAGTTATGCAAATTTTTATTTAAGTCTAATAAACTTGAATTTACTCGCAACTCAAATGGGAGGTTGTTTATGAAAAATTCCAACTTCTAATATTCGATTGAATATGAACATCCAGAACATTTTATCGAATTTGAATTTAGTTTTCCCTCCAAAAGGTAGGTTTTTGGAGGGAAATATTCGAATTAGGACTGTTTACAGGTCGCATTTCAATTCAAATTCAGGTTGGAGAATTAAAATTTTAATTCTGACCAAAATTTTTTTTTTGACAATTTTAATTTACCATTCGAACCTTAATAGATCTGCCCGTAAATCAAAGCTAATGTTAGTAGTGTTGATGGAATACATATAATACTACAGTATTTTCCATTCAGTTTTAGCCTAGCCATTAATTCTGGAGGATGGTCGATGGAATTTCAGTAACGGCATTGCCAAAGGAGCGGATCTTTCCCCGATATGGCCCTAACTGCAGGGATATATTGGGGGTAATTCAAAAGTTCAACTCTATGGCCATACGATCGGATCACAATGAGGCAATGGGCTCTGATGGGCCAGTCGGGAGAAAATCAAACCTTCCCGATCAATATCGTGTCTAGACATCGACTGGGAAGACCTGTCGGAAGCCCCCCATACACGGGCAGATAAACTGTCAAATTGGTCTAAACGACAGCTTTATGTGACCGTGTTCGCCACCTATAGTGTTTACAGGCACAGCTCAGCCGATGCAGGCCTGCAAGGCTGACCTCTCTAGTAGGGAATTTATAATAATGTTTGTTGTTAGGGCACATTCAAGATTTTGGGGCATGTTTACTAAGATTGTAGATAAATATTTGGAGAGATTTCTGGAGATGTTGCCCATAGCAACCAATCAGCAATTAGATTTAAACAGCCACCTTTAAAGGTGGCCATACACGTAGAGATCCGCTCGTTTGGCGATGTTGCCAAATGAGCAGATCTCTCCCCGATATGCCCACCTTGAGGTGGGCGATATCGGGCTGATCCGATCGTGGGCCCTAGGGCCCAACGTCCGAATCAGTACGGGCAGTCGGATCGCGGGACCGCATCAACGAACAGATGCGCCCGCGATCCGACAGGATTTTTAATCCTGCCTGATCGACATCTGGACGACTTTCGGCCAGATATCGATCGGGAAAGCCCGTCGGAGGGCCCCCACATGGGCAGATAAGCTGCCGACACAGTCTGTCGGCAGCTTTTATCTGCCTGTGTATGGCCACCTTAAGTTAGCAAAGATCTGATTGGTTGCTATGGGCAACATCTCCAGAAATTTCTCCAGATATTTATCTCCAATCTTAGTAAACATGCCCCATGCTTTAGAGTGGTGTTAGAATTAGTGATTACCTTGGCTTTGCAAAGGACATTGATTACTAAATGTCAAAGTGTTTTCCAAGGAACCCAAAAACACTGCCTGTAAGATGCAGGCATCCAAAAGGGGCTGTATATAGAATAGATGAAAAGATATGAGTATAGAGTGGATATCTCTGGAACCCCAGGAGATTGACTGCTAAGATCATGTTTTACATGTCTGTGAACTAAAGTGGGCTGATCACATGTGGAGTAGTGATGGGCGAATCTGGGGCGTTTCGTTTTGCAGAAATTTAATGAATCTCTGGTTTTGGACACAGGCGTCCGTTTTTTGTCGCTGGCGCCCATTACCACCATTGAAAATTCGGACGCCGGCATTCGTTTTTTTTCGACTCGGGCATACAAAAACAAGAGGTGGGAGAATTTTCTGCCAGGGGAAGTTTTTCTGGCATTTTACGAATTATTTCGATTGGGGCGAATCGTGCAAATTCGGCGCAGGTGAAAAATTCGCCCATAACTATTAAATAAGTAATTAAAATAACATTTATTGTTGCTCACCTCTGTGGAGTGCTTCAAAAACTCGTTTATATAAACGAGCTGCTGTGTAGCCATGGGGGCAGCCATTCAAGCACAGGATACACAGTAGATAACGGATAAGTACTACTATAGTTTATATAAACAAGCTGCTGTGTAGCCATGGGGGCAGCCATTCAAGCACAGGATACACAGTAGATAACAGATAAGTACTACTATAGTTTATATAAACAAGCTGCTGTGTAGCCATGAATGAATATGAATGAATTTTGTTACAACAGCATCACCAGTCTGACCAGCAAGTAGTCAAGGAAGTTGTCAGGAGAAAGAAAGAGGCTGATTTTCTTCTGCTTAGGAATAAAATTGGAAACCTTACTCACTTCTTTCCTAAGCAGAAGAACATCAGCCTCTTTCTTTCTCCTGACAACTTCCTTGACTACTTGGTGGTCAGACTGGTGGGAAACTGACCAGCAGGTGGCGCTGTTGGAACACAATCCATTCATATTAACAGTACATGTATCCCTTAATATCTTGGAATTAAAAGAAAATAAATAATGAATGTACATTGCAGAAGTGCTTAGAATAGCCTCCTCATCAATTTTACATTCACTTATTTTCAAGGTTTACTTATCCATTAAAAAGCCAGAGTTCAGCGTTTGCACTATGGCTTCCTCCTTATTGCGTGATTTTATTTTCTCGTGTACAATGGAAACCACAACAAAAGGCACAGAGGTGATTCAGTGATATTTTGCCTCGCTGAGCTGGTTTATGATCTATATTGGGACAAGACTCGCTACCCGTGATTTATAGCCTCATCATTTCTTATGACATACACACAAAAATCACAGTAACCACTGACATAGAGATATAAAAACCACAGCTGATGCCTCGTATCACTGGAAAGCCCAAAGAGGCCCTATATAATGTCAGGCTGACCTAGCGCAGTTTAGTAGCTTTAGCCCCACTCTCACACAGGAGCAGAGGAGCAGCAGGAGCAAAATGCGCCCAATCCTATCCCTGGTAAGTGCTGAAGCCCCAGCAGCCCATAATCTTCTTCTCTTAGTCCTATTGAGATATTGAACTTCAATCTGTCCGGGCAAAATGACTAATCATTTGTTTTAGGTTCATCTACGATAATTACCTTTCCTAAGTACAAACGACTTTGAAGTTTAGTTTGAAACCAAATAGTATCGGATTGGAGCCTTTTCTATCTATTCATCGCACAGGTATGGGATTCCGTTATCCAAAAACCCTTTATCCAAAAAGCTCAGAATTACGGAAAGGCCGTGTCCCATGGACTGAAATTATCCAACATTGTAAAAATGATTTCCTTTTTCTGTGTAATAATAAAACAGTAGCTTGTGCTTGATCCCAACTAAGATATAATTAATCCTTATTGGAAGCAAAACCAGCCTATTGGGTTTATTTCATGTTTATATGATTTTCTAGTAGACTTAAATTGATCCTGTCATGGGAAAACTTGTTTTTTTCCAAAACGCATCAGTTAGTGCTGCTCCAGCAGAATTCTGCATTGAAATCCAATTTTCAAAAGAGCAAACAGATTTTTTTATATTCAATTTCAGTTTCCCAGCTGCCCCCAGTCATGTGACTTTGATAAACTTCAATCACTCTTTACTGCTGTACTGCAAGTTGGAGTGATATCACCCCCTCTCTTTCCCCCCCAGCAGCCTAACAACAGAACAATGGGAAGGTAACCAGATAACAGCTCCCTAACACAAGATAACAGCTGCCTGGTAGATCTAAGAACAACACTCAATAGTAAAATCCAGGTCCCACTGAGACACATTCAGTTACATTGAGAAGGAAAAACAACAGCCTGCCAGAAAGCAGTTCCCTCCTAAAGTGCTGGCAGAAGTCACATGACTAGGGGCTTTAGTTAAGGGCATATATATTAAGGGTCAAATTTCAAACTCATGTAAGTTTTTAAAAACTCCCATAAATTCGAAATTCGGCCAATCAAAATTTATTTATAAAGTTGAATTTTGTAAACGCAAAACAATTTAAATGACCTGGAAACTCAAATCGAATTCAGCTCAATATAAAAACTCGATTGTTTCTCTGAAAAAAAGGCGAATGTCAGGAAGGCTGCAAACATCACCAGATTGATCCCTGGGTGTCTCCCATTGACTTAAACAACAATTAGGTGGTTTTAGGTGGCGGATAGTTGAATTCGCATTCTTAAAGGGCCAGAGTATGACAAATCTCAAAAATCAAATTCAAATTTTTTTTAAAACATCAAATCAAATTTGTATAACTCCCTAGTTCTGACCATGAAATCTTCCGTTGGACCCTTGATAAATTTGCCCCTTAATGTCTACATGATTTTCTAGTAGACATAAGGTGTGAAGATCCAAATAAAGATCCCATATCCCCCAGGTCCTCAGCATTCTTTATAACAAGTCTCATGCCTGTAGATTAGAAATCCCTGCACTGGTCTTATCTTGTCCAGTATGGTGTCCCAGTTTTCATGTATTTTTGTATGCATTTCTACTAGACTTAAAGGGATACTGTCATGGGAAAACATGTTTTTTTCAAAACGCATCAGTTAATAGTGCTGCTCCAGTAGACTTCTGCAGGAGGGGGTGATATCACTCCAACTTGCAGTACAGCAGTAAAGACTGATTGAAGTTTATCAGAGCACAAGTCACATGACTTGGGGCAGCTGGGAAATCGACAATATGTCTAGCCCCATGTCAGATTTCAAAATGAAATATAAAAAAATCTGTTTGCTCTTTTTAGAAATGGATTTCAGTGCAGAATTCTACTGGAGCAGCACTATTAACTGATGTGCTTTGATAAAATCCATCATCTGGAAAACCCCAGGTCCCTAGCATTCTGGATAATAGGTCCCATACTTGTACCATTTGCAGCTGGATGGGCTCACTTATGCTTTGTGTGGAGGAATACACCATGACTCTGTTATGGCTCACATTATGGCAAAATACCTTTTTAGCTCACATACAATA
The DNA here is from genome assembly GCA_024363595.1 of Xenopus borealis. Classification (NCBI taxonomy): domain Eukaryota; kingdom Metazoa; phylum Chordata; class Amphibia; order Anura; family Pipidae; genus Xenopus; species Xenopus borealis. Next base: position 131,397,870 of record CM044440.1, on the reverse strand, counting down.
TAACCAGAATCAGCATTTGGTTATAAGGGAATATCAAGTGATTTAAAGTGATTTGCTGTTGACAGCAGGACCGTGTAGCAGAAGCTGATTGACAGACCTGCAGGGAAATCGTCTTTTGCTAAATTGTTTCAGGAGTCAGAACCAGAGAACAGGGATCAATGGATAAACAAAGACTTCTTTGACTGCACTTCCAAACTATTATTCCTCCTCATGCAACAGCTTTATTCTCCTGGTCTCTTTTCTCTCCATACTAAAGTCTTCCATTATTTAGCCTCGTTGTTCCCATAAAGAAATATAGAATGACCCTGAAATTGTCCAAGTTGTTAGAAACAAGAGGTTGACTTACACCTGGACTTTCTTGGAATCCCGGTGGGCCAGTCCGACACTGACATTATAACAAGGTGACAGATACATGAAAACTGCGTTGTGTTAATAATTCAGCCATGAGCCATAGCCCAAACTATCTATGTTACTGTCCATTTGGGCTTCCAGCCAACAGTTATCCTATCCAAATTTTGCCCTATTCTACCGTCCAGCTGGGCTTCCAGACAATAGTTATCCTACCCAAATATTACCCAATGTTACTGTCCATTTGGGCTTCCAGCCAATAGTTATCCTACCCAAATCTTACCCTATGCTACTGTCCATTTGGGCTTCCAGCCAATAGTTATCCTACCCAAATCTTACCCTATGCTACTGTCCATTTGGGCTTCCAGACAATAGTTATCCTACCCAAATCTTACCCAATGTTACTGTCCATTTGGGCTTCCAGCCAATAGTTATCCTACCCAAATCTTACCCTATGCTACTGTCCATCTGGTCTTCCAGCCAATAGTTATCCTACCCAAAACTTACCCATTGCTACTGTTTATTTGGGCTTCCAGCCAATAGTTATCCTACCCAAATCTTGCCCTGTGCTACTGTCCAACAGGGTTTCCAGACAATAGTCATCCTACCCAAATCTTACCCTATGCTACTGTCCATTTGGGCTTCCAGACAATAGTCATCCTACCCAAATATTACCCTATGTTACTGTCCATTTGGGCTTCCAGCCAACAGTTACCCTACCCAAATCTTGCCCTTTGCTACTGTCCATTTTGGCTTCCAGCCAACAGTTACCCTACCCAAATCTTACCCTATGCTACTGTCCATTTTGGCTTCCAGCCAACAGTTACCCTACCCAAATCTTACCCTATACTACTGTCCATTTGGGCTTCCAGACAATAGTTATCCTACCCAAATCTTACCCTATGCTACTGTCCATTTGGACTTCCAGACAATAGTTATCCTACCCAAATCTTACCCTTTGCTAGCATCCAGCTGGGCTCCCAGACAATAGTCATCCTACTGTCCAGCTGCTGTTCTAGCCAATATTTATGGGCAATAGTTTTGGGCAGTTTGGGATTCAAGTGCTTTGCAAACCTAAAAAAGTGCAGAAAGCTGAGGCCTCCCCCATGAATACATCACTACTCAAGCCTCTTGCTTTCCCTGCTGGTTTCTCATCACCCCTTATTACAGCTACTGGACCTGTTACCCAGAATGCTTGTGAACCTGGGGTTTTCTGGATAACAGATCTTTCCATAATTTGGATCTTCATACCTTAATTCTACTAGAAAATCATATAAACATGAAATAAACCCAATAGGCTGGTTTTGCTTCCAATAAGGATTAATTATATCTTAGTTGGGATCAAGTACAAGCTACTGTTTTATTATTACACAGAAAAAGGAAATCATTTTTTTAAATTTCGGATTGTGTTATTATAATGGAGTCTATGGGAGACAGTCTTTCCATAATTCAGAGCTTTCTGGATAACAGGTTTCCAGATAAAGGATCCCATACCTGTACTGCCCCTTTCCTACTTAGATTACTTATTTCCCTGCCACATGCTGAAAGTCTTTCCCACCCAAATCCTGCCTGCTGTTCTATGTGTATCCCTGGCCCAAATCCCTAGCAACTGTGCACTGATTTCAATGAGAGACTGGAATATGAATAGGAGAGGCCTTGAATAGAAAGATGAGGAATAAAAAGTAAATATAAATGTGTAGTCTTACAGAGCATTTGTTTTTTAGGTAGGGTCAGTGACCCCTATTTGCATGCTGAAAAGAAGACAAATAAGTCAAACACTTTAAAATTGAACAATGAAGACCAATTGAAACATTGCTTGGAATTAGCCATTCTATAACTCACTACAAGTTACCTTAAAGGTGAACTGCTCCTTTAATTATTCTAAGTGCATTAGACTGATTAATGTTGACTGCTAATTGCTAGCGAACAATCATATATTCATGAATTCATGCAATATAAATAATTGTACTGACACAATCTCTTATTCTTTTGCTCCCAGCAATGACGAGGATAACAACAGGTACCCCAATATTATTTATGAAGCTAAATGCCGTCATGCAAGCTGTTTGGACCCACTGGGGAACATGAACTCGAGGCTCAATTCTATCCCCATCAATCAGGAAATCCTGGTTCTGCGTCGGGAGATGATTGGATGTACCCCAGGTTTCAGGCTGGAGAAGAAGATCGTCACTGTAGGTTGTACCTGTGTGCGGCCTATTGTCCAAAATATTATATAATGAGCCTTGGGAAATGTTGTTGACAAAGCATAGCATTTATGTAGTGCAGATATTTGCGTAGCAGTGTTGCTGTCATGCATTTGATATAGTAATGTTTTTTTCAATTATATTTATTTATATAATTATTGTTTTTATTTTTGTATTTGTATACAAATATTTCAAATTCAATAAACAAAATGAAAAATGAAACCTTTTTTTTTAGATAAATACGTGACTGTGGATGAGGTGGGGAAGGGAGTGTGACTGTGGGATAGCAGGTATAGTAGGGAGAGATGGTGTCTATAG
>CM044440.1:131363853-131379667 GCA_024363595.1 Xenopus borealis | reverse complement strand
GGTACCCCTTGAACTATAGTGACACCCCAATGTTTCTATATATCTGTAACCTTGTTATGAACTAATGAGTGCAGGGTCAACACCTATATATATGTACAAAAAAAGATAGCTACCCCCCTGTAGTAAGTGTGATTCTGCCAGTATCTCCCTGATCTCACATGAATACAAATAACAGTGTTTCTTTTTCCAGCATTAACACGGACAAAAATCGATTCCCTGCTACGATGAATGAAGCTAGTTGCCTTCATCAGGGCTGTTTGGATGCAGACGGGAACATAGACTTCAACCTCATATCCTCCCCTATCCGACAGGAGATCCTTGTTCTGCGCAGGGAGGTGAAAGGCTGCACCGCAAGCTTCTGGCTGGAGAAACAAACTGTCACCGTGGGCTGCACTTGTATCAGGGCACAAATCTTACTCTGATTCCACAGCAAGAAAACCCGCTGGGGAGTGTCACCATAGGGAAACTGCGTTTCTCTTAATGTTTTAAATTTATAGTTCACCTAGATGGACCAATGTTTCAATTGCTTATGGGTTCTGTGAGTGATTGGCCTTCCTATTATCACCATAAAGCAATTATAATAATAGTAGGATAAAATCAATTAAGATATAACAGCCAATCCCAAACCTGAGAGCCATGCAGGATAAATGAAGACCCATTGCAGGTTGTCTAAGAATACCAATTCTCCATTAAAAGTTAACTTGATGAATTAAACAATGGGTCTTCATTTATCCTGCATAGCTCTCAGGCTTGGGATTGGCTGTTATATCTTAATTGCTTTTATCCTACTATTATTATAATTGCTTTATGGTGATAATAGGAAGGCCAATCACTCATCTGCCCTCTCCCAAACTGCAATACTGGGGACCCCTTAAATTTCACTGTTTTTTTAGAATCAGATCAGCAAGACCCACCCCCGGCACTCTACAGAGCAGAAAGCACACTTTGCATGGCATTCAGTGTAACTAGAATAAAGTACAGTCATTGTCTGGATTGAGCTGCATTATGCATACAAGGTTGTTGTTACTATCCTTTAACCCTTTCAAATCATGCTGTAATTTCTATTAATAATAATAATAATAATAATAATAATTAACTGATATCATATTAATTGTTTGTCTATTAAAAAGCAATATTATCATCCTTTTTTTTTTATTATCATTTTTTTTCTGGTTAATCGTTAACGTATCATAGAAATCATGGAATGATGTGAAGACCTGTAAAAGCCAAAAAGAAAGCATTTGGGTCGGTAAGAGGCAGCACCTACCTTTATCTCCCTTTGTTCTCTCTCCCTCCATCATTTCACCAGTCTCTCCTCCTTCTTTACTAATGACCCCATCCTGGTCAGATCTATGGTTTACTAAGGCGACACCAACTGTAGAGTTGCAGGTTGGGCATCTCTGATTCATGTTAATTATTCTCCTTAGATCAGGGCATTATTATTTGTAAAAAGAGTTGGGGAGAAACACATGCATGAAAAAAGTCCCTGGGGTGGCAGTTATGGCCTGTGATTGGCTATGTGAATTGGCAGCCTACTGGAGGCTTTGTTTGGCAGTGCATCTGGTTTGTGTCTCCAAGCCTGGAATTGAAAAATAAGCATCTGCTTTTTGGCTACTGGGAGCAACATCCAAGGGGTTGGAGAGTGTCACATTGTTCATGAGCCTCTGGTTGGGAATCACTGCCTTAGATGATGGTCTCAGTCTTTCTCCACTGCCCTTTATCCTCTCCATGTCCCTTTATTTTCCCACATTGAACCTGTTCACACCAACTCATCATCCCAAACATCTTCTCCAAGATTCCCTGTTGAACTTATTTCCCTCCCCAGCCTTTTTTTTAGCCATGAGCAACATTCAGATGTGAAACGAGTTGGGGAACAATGCAAACATGGAAAATGTTCCTTGGTGGTGCCAATTAGGTGCTGTGATTGGCTATTTGGTAACCCCTATGTGGACTGGCAATGTACAGGAATTTCTTTTTGGCAGTACGGCTGTTTTGTATGAAATTAAACTTGCCTCCAAAGCAGGAAGAAAATAAATAAGCACCTGCCTTGAGGCCACTGGAAGAAACATCCAAGGGTTTGGAGAGCATCACGTTTCTCATGAGACCCTGGTTGGGGATCACTGCTCTAAAGCATAAAGAAATTAGGAAACTCTGCCCTGACCCCATCCAATTTCATCTACATATGCCTATGAACTACTCAAGCCCCACTCACACTACAGCTCTCTCCTGCCATTAGGGTTGGTATTCATTCTCCCATCTCATAATCTGCTCACCTGGTTCCCTCTCTTACCTCCTCTCATGGTCAAGTCTCAAGGCTGGACTTACTGTAAAATCAAGATATATATCTCTTAAAGTTACAAATAACTTACCTATTTATATAAATGTCAGTTTCTTTTTGTATACCTGTAGGGACCCTGAGTTTTAGGTGTAACAACTCAGTCAGTTCCCTTTTATATTTGTACACCTAAGGGTCCTTTAGTTAACTCAGGCAGCTATGTCCCTTTTCCTGAGTCCATATTAGTTCAAGGGGATTGAACTAGGTGGCAGTAGTTTAAAGTATAAAAGGCCCCATGTGCTCAGGGTCTGTCCTAGGACCTTGCTTCACTGTGAGGTATTACAGGTCCAGGTATCCATTGAAACAGGTAGTTAGAGTGAGTTAGAGATAGTAAGCTTTGGTTATAGTTGCTCTAGGAGTAAGAGAAAGGGTCAGGGTATGTAGTGAGCAGCTTCCGTTCCAACGAGGAGAAGTCGTGGGGTTAGGACCCTGTGGAGTGTAAACCACTAGATCAGGGGCTGCAGCGGGTAGGTTGAGGGTCAGATAGGGGACCAAGACCCAAGACCCCAGGCTGAATACAGTGGGCGAGGTGAGGACCAAATTAGGTGCCAAGATAACCAAGACCCCAGGCTGAGAAACCCAAACCCGAGTGTTTTGTTCATCCAGAGGGATATTGCCTAGTGAAAGTGATAATTATGCTTTCAATCTGTCATTTCTGCTGCTCTGACTGCCTGTACTGTGTATTGCTTCACCCGAAGCACATTACAACCCACTGGAGGGATTATCGCTGTACATCACTGCACTGTCAAGTTACATAAACAAAGTTGCTGCAAAAAAAACTTGTCTGACTGGATCTATTGCTGCACTGAACTACACCAGGTACCAGGCATTGAATGTACACTGGGGGGTCCTGGGGCCCAAGTCAAGCAATTAGCTGGGTCACACACTTCAACAAAATCCACAGCTAAAGTGCACTAAACGGTGTGCTACATACTGTACCTGTGCTAATCTGTCCTCACCATACATTTATAATATCATTTTATATAATAATTTAGAAGAAATAAATATATTCACATTTAATCTGATGAGTTTGATTCAGGGTTATAAATATGTATACAATACATTTTATAGAGGGGCTCCTTGCCTAGCACATGTATTAGAGCTCACTCAAATAACTGATTCCAGTACAAACAAAATCTAACAAAATAACTGCCTTTTGCACAAATCCTGCATGTAGAGAGACATGATGTCTGGTGAGTTTAATAGAGTGAGCTCTAATACATCTTCTAGGCAAAAGGAGTCCCCCTATAAGATATATTGGATGTAACTGTCAATGAATATCTGACACCCAACTGCTGCATGTAGAGAGACATGATGTCTGGTGAGTTTAATAGAGTGAGCTCTAATACATCTTCTAGACAAAAGGAGCCCCCCTATAAGATATATTGGATGTAACAATGAATATCTGACACCCAACTGCTGCATGTAGAGAGACATGATGTCTGGTGAGTTTAATAGAGTGAGCTCTAATACATCTTCTAGGCAAAAGGAGCCCCCCTATAAGATATATTGGATGTAACTGTCAATGAATATCTGACACCCAACTGCTGCATGTAGAGAGACATGATGTCTGGTGAGTTTAATAGAGTGAGCTCTAATACATCTTCTAGGCAAAAGGAGCCCCCCTATAAGATATATTGGATGTAACTGTCAATGAATATCTGACACCCAACTGCTGCATGTAGAGGGACATGATGTCTGCTGCATGAATACAGAATGAAAAGAAACACATGCTAAGGAATAGTGAAGGTAAACTTGATTATTTTAGAAACAATACAGAATATTTAATTAATTGTATTTAGAAAGTTTCTTATGTCAGTATGCTGAAGCTTATCTTAAATTTTCATTTTCGAGAAAGTTCCTTATTTGGGGTTTGATGCGGGAAAGCCTGAGGCTACCTCACCTCTGAGTGGTGCAGGAGAAGCATTAGGGCTCTTACACATGAGCATGTGAAGCTGCGCTCCCGTTCATTCTGGTTTTATGCGTTCAGCCGCAGGGGAACAGAGGAGCAGGATTTTTTTCAATGGGCTATACTCACACAGGCGCATGTAGGCGCCGAACACAGGTTGAGACGCAACATGCTGCATTTGAAAGTGTCTGCTCCTGCGCTCGCCTGTGGCTGAACGCATAAAACTGGAGCACAGGGGAGCGCAGCTTCAGACGCTCATGTGTAAAAGCTCTTAGAGAGGTCAAATACTGATAAAGTAAAGTGGTGAGACTTGGGTGTAAGTTAATTAGTTGAGCAGCTGAGTTCCAACGAGAAGGGAGAAAAAGGCCAGTGTCCTGTCATCACCCAGATATGGACCCGCATACATAGGACTAACACCTTCAAGGCAGACTCCTGTGCTAAAAGTCTGTTGAAGGGGTTGTTCACCTTTAAATTAATTTCTAGTATGATGTAAAGAGTGATATTCTGAAACAAATTGCAACTGTGGTTTTTGAGTTATTTAGCAGTTTGTTATTTGCCATTTCAGCAATCTCATACCTCCCAACATTTTTTGTGAAGCGTGGCAAATTTTTTTTGACCACGCCCATTTTGTGGCCACACTCCCTAATTACTATGTTTGTTTTACAAAATTTTGCAGGTTATGAAAGTTTAAACACTGTTCAGTGGTTTTTAATGTGTTATTAAAGTTTTGCTAATGAAGGGGAATTGCCCTTTAAGCTGCAAGTCCCAGTTTCCCCAAGAGACCTGCTTGTCTTAAATTGATACCATTTTTTCTTTGCTTATCTTAAATTTTCAAGTGCACCTGCAGAGTGTTCTGGGCTCTTCTCTAAAAGCCAGTTTAGTTTTAGAAACTTTGTATCATTTTCTGGAAGTTCAGTGCAGTAGATCACATAGAAAGTCGGGACATTTCAGTAACTGGGACTGCGAGTTGAGCTGTCAAAATTGAGACTGTCCCACGAAAAAAGGGGACAGTTGAAAGTTGTGCAATCTTACCCTAGTAACCATGCAGTGACTGGAATATGAATAGGAGGGGCTTGGATAGAAAGATGAGGATTAAAAAGTAGCACTAACAATAAATGTGTAGCCTTATAGAGCATTTGTTTAAATGCTGGAAAGAGTGAGAAGAATAAGGCAAATCATTTAAAAACTATAAAGAAGAAAAATGAAGGCAAGTTGAAAAGTAGCTTAGAAATAGCCATTCTATAACATACTAAAACTTAACTTAAAGGTGAACCACCCCTTTAAAAGAGAAGACAGTAACGGAACTACCAGGCACGGGGTACGGGGTCCCGGTGCAGTCTGTACAGCCAGTCACCCCACCCTCCTCCACAAGCAATGTTGGTGGTGGATTCATGCTCACGAGGGGGTGCGGGCCATGGTACAGTGTGGGCTATAACTAAGGCTATGAGTCAGGGTTGGACTGGGGGGCCCACCGGGCATGCTGTCCAGGGCCGCTATCAGGGCATTCCTCCGGACCCCCTGGCCCCACTACTGCTGTGCAGCCCATGTGCAAACTGAGAAAATTGGTTTTTTTGTAGGGTCCGGAGATCGGGAGAGGGGGTCTGGTCTGGCGGGGGCCATGAGGGCCAGGGCCCACCGAGTTTTTACCCAGTGTCCCGCCAGGCCAGTCTGACCCTGCTCTGAGTTCTGGTTATAACTAATTGGGAAAGACTGTGCTTGGCAAGTCACACTTTAAAACCCATAGAACCTCCTCTTTCTTAACTACTATAAACAACCGTGTACTATAATCCCAAATGTCATGACCATTGTAAGTGAGAGTTGGCCAAGGAATATAGACCCACTGGCACAAGCAAACTTTTCACCTCACAATGAGGTCAGAATGGGCTGGCGGGACACCAGGAAAAAACCCAGTTGGCCCAGCTGACCCAGACCCGTTTCCCACCTGCAATATTGTCACCCCCCACTGCCCACCCTCCCGTGATCACAACAAAATAAGTATAAGGTGAGGATGGGGGCAGGGTCTAACTGTGATACAGTGCCACGGAGAGGGGGCCTGGGCCCACTGCGTTTTTTCCTGGTGTCCCGCCAGTCTGACCCTGATGGGGGGGTCCGGTGGTGGGTGGGTGTATGGGTGGGTGTTGGGGGCTCCTGCTGTAGTAGTCCGGTTGGACCTCGGACACCCCAGATGCTGGACCACAACTTGCTTGTGATTTGGCAGTATGGATGCTAATCTACACCCCTGTTGGTGCATTGTATTTAAGATGTAACAGACAGTACTAAGTGGTCATCAGGAATTCATCTATAAATGTAAAAAAAAAAAAAAATGTACCAAAATGAGGGTGTATAATGAATTTTATTTCAAACTTACAGAAAAAAAACCTTAGAAATCCACTGTGTAAAACATATGAGCCGGTTCTTCCCTCTCAGCCACCGTGCCACATTAAATGCTTTGTGGTCCCCTGAGCAGTAAAACAAACCACAATGTACTTAGAGTGCAGAGCTGAGTCATTTCCCACGTGTTTGTTTATTTGCCACAGAATAAATAAGGGCAGAGCTGCACAGAGATTAGCACTGGGGGAATTCACAATTAATCACGTACCTTAAAGGGACACCATACCAGATTCAGAAGAAGAGCCTAACATTCTTTAGTTAGAATCACTCCAACAAATATATTGTCCTGGATCATATTCTGTGCAGTGGGTCTAAGATTTCTGCACATTTTCTCTGTGACTGGGAGCAGCCATGATTGCTCAGTCACAGTCACCTCAATTGAAAATTCTAATTCTAAGTGCCCTCTACTGGTCAGAAAAGGGTGCAATGCTTCCTTAACTTTAGCAAGCAACAACTATTGTTTTTACATGAATCCGTGGAGCACACAGAGCACCCAAGGTTGGCTGTGGAAAGACATGGGTTTAAAGTTTGCACCCGGGCTCTTGGGGACATAGTTATGTTCCCTTTGAGATTCCCTCCCTCCAATGCCTTGTTACATAGTTACATAGTTACATAGTTAAATCAGGCTGGAAAAAAAACTAATTCCATCAAGTTCAGCCCCTCCAAATAAAACCCAGCATCCATACATACACACACACTTACCCCTCCATACACTCACATACAATATATAAAGAGGTATAATTATGTTTTCATCCCTTGAGTTTATGCCCTTTTTTATGCAGGACAGAACTTTATTTGCTTTAGTAGCTACAGACACTGCCCAGAATTAGACAACTTGTTATCTATAAAAACCCCAAGATCCTTCTCACTTAAGGAAACTCCCAACACACTGACATTTAGTGTATAACTTGCATTTATATTATTTTTGCATTTATCAACATTGAACCTCATTTTCCAGTTTGCTGCCCAGTTTCCCAACTTAGACAAATCACTGTGCAAAGTGGCAGCACCCTGCATGGAACCTATAGTTCTGCACAATTTAGTATCATCTGCAAAAATACAAACCGTACTTTCAATGGCCACATCCAGGTGATTAATAAACAAGTAGAAAAGCAAGGGACCCAGTACAGAGCCCTGCGGTACCCCACTAACAACACTGGTCCAATTAGAAAATGTTCCATTTACCACCACTCTTTGTAATCTATCTTTTAGCCAGTTCTCTATCCAGGTACAAATACTATGTTCCAGGCCAACATTCATTAATTTAACCAGTAACCTTCTGTGTGGCACTGTATCAAATGCTTTAGCAAAGTCTAAGTAAATCACATCCACTGCCATCCCAGAATCGAGGTTCCTGCTCACCTTGACTAATTAAAATCGTCTGGCAAGATTGATTACATATAAAACCATACTGGCACAAACTCATAGTACAGGTATGGGACCTGTTTTCCAGAATGCTTCGGACCAGGGGTTTTCTGGATAATAGATATTTCTGTAATTTGGATCTTCATATCTTAAATCATGTAAACATTAAATAAACTCAATATGGTGGTTTTGCTTCCAATGAGGATTAATTATATCTTAGTTGGGATCAAGTACAAGCTACTGTTTTATTATTACACAGAAAAAGGAAATAATTTTTTAAAATGTGGATTATTTGATTATAATAGAGTGTATGGGAAACATCCTTTTCGTAATTCAGAACTTGAGCGGATCTGGAACGGGTTTCCAGATAACGGATCCCATATCTGTATTACGATTTTCAATGAAGTCAAGTACCTTATCCCTTAATACCCCTTGGAAAAGCTTTCCGGTCAGACTAACCGGCCTATAGTTCTGAGGCTGAGACACCACATTAGCAATTCGCATCATGCCAGACATCAATGAATCCTGAACAATTAAGTAGAGAGGTTTGGTGATCACAGATCTGAGATGAATACCATATTAAGCAGCATTATAAAGACGTCCCATTTTTGTTCTGTCTTTAACCCTGTGAAATGCCTTTCCCAGTTAATATGTTGCAGAGTCAAAGTTTCAGTGTTTTAGTTGCTCCCTTATAGAGTTGCCTCTGCATCAGAATCTCAAAGGAGACCATGTTATGATCACTATTCCCTAAATGCCTCTCACCCACACAAATATTAGAGATGAGATCAGTATTATTAGTTATTACAAGGTACAAAGGAGAATCATTCCTAGTTGTGTCCCCTAGTTCATCCTCTGCTTCCTCCATTATTCTCCCTTAATATATTTTATTGCCTCTACTGTATCTTTTCTCTCCCCTCAATTGTGAGCTGTGCATGAGGCCTTGGTGTCTTCACTCAATCACTGTGCTTCCTCATCTGAGGAGTTAAGCAAGAAATGATGATGATGAAGATAGTGGGGGGAGGGGAACTTCAACTTACCAGAAGAGCTTTGGCTTTTGAGCTCTTACCGAAAGGCCCTGTAAGTGGGTCAAAAAGTTTTCCGTTTCTTAGTCACAAGCTGTAGTGATGCAGAGCTCTCTGTGCTGAGCTGAGAGCACCGTAACCATCATCCAGACCAATCCGTGGAGCTGGGGCGCCGTTACATCATCATTGCGGCTGCCAGTGGGAGCAGTTCAGTCATCGGAGGGTGGGGAGGTAAAAATCTGATGTACTTGTTTGTTACTGGAAGGAATTTATCGTTCGCTAGACTGGGCAACAAATCACCTGCACCTTAAACGGTATGAAAGGTTCTGGGTTAAAGGGGAACTGAACCCTAAAAAATAATCCAAGCCACTCTTATTCTTAAGAGTCTCTTTTCTTCAAGGAAAAGGCAGGTTTATTTTCCCACTTTTAATTAAACGGCCAATCCTGCACTGAAACAGGGGTGACCAATGTAGCAAATAAACATAAATCATAAAATAAAACCTAGCCCACTGGGCACTACCTTCACACTTTGAAGCAGTCCTTGACTAGACTGGCCCCTTGTGGATGACCAGCACAGTAAACCAGGGTCGGACTGGAGGGCCCAGGGCCCACCGCGACTGCTGTCCAGGGCCCCCCTATGCCCCCCTTCCGGTGCCCTACTGTGAAACGCTGCTGGGCTACACGCATGCACCAATAGCGGCGCTCAGTGCGTATGCACAGGTGGTGCCGGAGGAATTTTTTTTTTCTGTAGGGTCGGGGCCCACCGGGATTTTTCCCGGTGTCCTGCTAGGCCAGTCTGACTCTGCAGTAAACAATATAGGTGGCTCACAGGACTCCTTCCTGGTAGTGTTCAGCCTTCTGGCTTCCTCCTGAGAGTCACAACTTTGTCACAGGCTTCATACAGACTCGGGCAGCACCCACAGCTCCTCTGGGACTTCCCAACACAGCCAGGCCTTCTACTGTGCCCTACTGAGTCACACTCTCCCATTCCAATTAAGTTTAACTAGCCTTTCCATAGACTATCCTTCCTCTTGAAGGTGAGCTCCAAAATGTGAACTGGACTGTGTGTTCACACACACACACAGCTTGGCAGTCAAATACTTCAGGCCTCTCACCTGACTTCTCCCTTAACACACTTTCCGGTGTCTCAGGTAACTCACATTTGGCATCATCAGTACCTGTCATTCTCTGCCAGACAGAGCCTTTCTGTCTGCAACACTGCTTCCAGGACATGCAACAGAAGAGTGGTGATGTCACCTTTAAGAATGTCCTCAGTCATTTCATTCACAACCTTGTATTCACTGCAAATAAGATGTGTGGGATCCAGAGCCTCACATCATGGAGTCTCAATGTGCAGTTTTAAATTAACCCCGTGTGGCTTATTACCATTGGCAGCCATGTTACCAATTTTCACACCAGCACCTTTGTTTTCACTCACTACACACTCAGTGAGCTAGGAATATCTGTCTAAGGCATTGCTCTGACTGAGTAGACTGAGACTCAAAGTCTCAAAGTATGATTTATTCAAAGTTGGCCACAGGGGGCTGTCATCTTGTAACTTTGTTATACATCTTTGCAAGACCAAGACTGTGCACATGCTCAGTGTGATCTGGGCTAAGCTTAGGGATCATCATAAATGATTAAATAATATCTGCCAGAAGCCGATACACAAGACTGATTAATAATCAGAATATACAGACTGCACTGGGTCCTGTGTTGTCATGTAATCTAATGTGGGTTTTATAGTTTTTCTATTGTTTAATACAAACTTTCTCCAACTCTGCAGAACCAGTGGCTGCAGCAAAATAATCCTCCAAATAGAATCCCAGTTTATCTGTTTAAATCTGGCTCCATGATCTTTGTCCCTGCAGCTGGAGTTGGAAACAGTAAAGGGGATGTAAAGGCAAAAATAAAATCCAATACAAATCTCTACACAGTCGCCGACTGCTCTACAGGGAAACAAACAAAGCTGCTTGAGTTCTGCATGGCTGGGAAGTAAGGCGGGGGCTCCCCCTGCTGTTCATAAGTATGATTGTTTCCCTGCATAGCAGTTAGGGACCATCTGACAATTCCTATCCACAGCAGTAAAGAAGGGGGAATTTCACTGCATACAGTCAGGTTTCGTATAAAAACTGTACACATTTTTTAATTAAAGTATATTGGAGATAGATTTCTTTTTAATTAAAGAAAGTAAAAATGGGATTTTATTTATTTGCCTTTACTTGCCCTTTAATGGTGTATTTATATAGACCTTTCTGATAAAGATTTTTTAGTTTTAACCTTTAATCTGTGTATATGATGTAGTTAATTAGTCTCTCCAAACATAATAATCCCCAGGGGGCTAAGAAGTCTATGGGGGCAAATGAATATACGAATATATGAAGGCTACTAGTGTTAGTTATTAATTCCTGTAGCCATTAATCAGTTCCCAGGAGTCACGCCTCACATTTACCACTATAGGTATGTTACACCACTCTCTATTTCCGTACAACCACAAGCTAAACTCACACACAATCACACAATGGGATCTCAAGCAGCGCAGCAGATGGTTTCACACGTGGCCTTCTTTGTGGCCATAGGGATTCCCCCCGAGTACGTGATCTGCACTGACAAACAAGGGCTCCCATCATGCAGACGATTGCTAGAACATCATTTATTCCTTTCAGCTCATAATAAAAAATATAAGTAGCCTGTTTATCTTAGGGTCAGTCCACACGAGCAGATTCGGGGAGATTAGTCGCTCCTGCGTCAAATCGCCTATTCTTCAGGGCGGCAATCTCCCCGAACTGCCTTCTCCCTGCCCTCCGCCCGCTAAAAATGAAAATCAACGCAGCAATTCACACGAGGCACTTTGTTTTGTGAAGTTGCCTCACGAGGACTACGGGAAAAAAAAAGCGCAGCGTGAATTGTAGCAATGAAATCTAGTGATGGGCGAATCTCCCGAGATTCGCTTCGCCGAAAAATTAACGAATTTCCAGAGAAATTCGCGAATTGGCGAAAAATTCGCGAAACGAGCGAATTTTTGCTAAGCGAAATTTCGCTGGAGATTCGCGAATCGCGGGAATTCGCCGCGCATTCACCCATCACTAATGAAATCCATTTCTCAAAAGAGCAAGCCGATTTGTTTATATTCAGTTTTGAAATCTGACATGGGGCTAGACATTTTGTCAATTTCCCAGCTTCCCCCAGTCATGTGACTTGTGCCAGCACTTTAGGAGGGAACTGCTTTCTGGCAGGCTGTTGTTTTTCCTTCTCAATATAGTAGGGAGTGGGACATGGGTTTTACTATTGAGTGCTGTTCTTAGATCTACCAGGCAGCTGTTATCTTGTGTTAGGGAGCTGTTATCTGGTTACCTTCCCATTGTTCTGTTGTTAGGCTGCTGGGGAGGAAAGGGAGGGGGTGATATCACTCCAACTTGCAGTACAGCAGTAAAGAGTGATTGACGTTTATCAAAGTCACATGACTGGGGGCAGCTGGGAAATTGACAATAGGTCTAGCCCCATGTCAGATTTCAAAATGAAATATAAAAAAATCTGTTTGCAGTTTTTAGAAATGGATTTCAATACAGAATTCTACTGAAGCAGCACTATTAACTGATGCATTTTGAGAAGAAAAAAAAATGCCCATGCTAGTATCCATTTAAACTGACTTGGCGTTCCATAGTAAATATAAAGGGTAATTAGAATCTAGTAATTATATCAGAGGAACTTTGTCACTCAGAAATCTACTATACAGGTATGGGACCTGTTATCCAGAATGCTCGGGACCCAGGGTTTTCCAGATAATAGATCTTTCCATAATTTGGATCTTCATACCTTAAGTCTACTAGAAAATCATATAAACATGAAATAAAGCCAATAGGCTGGTTTTGCCTCCAATAAGTATTAATTATATCTTAGTTGTGATCAAGTACAAGCTACTGTTTTATTCTTACACAGAAAATTTGGATTATTTTATTATAAAGGAGCCTTTTTTTTATTAATTCGGAACATTCTAGATAATGGGCTTCTGGATAATGGATCCCATACCTGTAGTGGCAAATACAACATGGATGGCACACACTGCTCTTGGTTTTGCTTGAGATTTTCATGAGTGGGAGCTGCCATGACGTAGATCATCTATAAATGAACAAATACTGCCCTCTAGTGGGCGTATTTTGATTGAAAGCAGAGGCAGCCAATCGCTGTGTCTGGGGACAGCAGAATAAATCCTCTCTCAGTCATGGGAGGGTGATCGTTTTGTGGCGACGGCAGAACAGGAAATTTTTGGGTAACCCAAAACAGTGCCATCCATTTCTAATAGGGGCAACTTCAGATACGTTTAATGCTATATTCTCTTTATGTCATACTAAATTGCATGTCTTTCAGCATAGGGAGAGAAAACACCACCACAGAGAAGCATTTTGATTTGTTTATTTTAAGAAATGAGCGCTTGTGCCCGCACCTTCCCCACTGGGATAAACCCGGTATTAGCACCCGAAATCAACAAGAAGTCACAAATTTGCACCTAGAAATTGTGGGTAATATCATGCAAATACAATTATTGTGCCAAAACAGTTCTGTTGGAAGGAGTGCCACTTTAATATTGCTCCCAGCATCCCCAATGTGAAAATCCCAGGAGCTGTAGTTCAGCAGCAAAAAAAAAAAGTAAATCACAAATTTCTTTTGATTAAATCGGAAGTTCCAGAAGAATTATTCATTAAAAGATCAGTTCTTTTGCTTAGGAAAAAAAAAAGAGAAATCTCAAATACCCTTTTTCTCATATCTTTCCTAAGCAGAAGAACATCAGAGCAGAAGAAGAACTTCCTTGACTACTTGCTGATCAGACTGGTGGGAAACTGACCAGCAGGTGGCGCTGTTGTAACAAAATTCATTCATATTAACAGTACATGTATCCCTTAATATCTTGGAATTTAAAGAAAATAAATAATGACTGTACATTGCAGAAGTGCTTAGAATAGTCTCCTCATCCATTATACATTCACTTATTTTTAAAGTTTACTTCTCCTTTAAGGCATTGGTCGTGGGGGAAATTCCTAGGGGTTTGCAATATCCAGCTTTTGAGGACACAAAATATGCAATTGCCCTGCCATAGACTATAATGGTATTTTCCTGCTCAGGTGTTGTTTTAAATAAAGAGGGGAGGGGTAGAGAAAGCAGGAGCGTATAATGGAAGAGGGGGTGTCACACGCTTGTCCTGCAGCTGTTGGGAACTGTGTATTCCAGCATTTCACCAACACTTTTAGCCAGAAGCTGAGGAATTCTGGGAAGTGTAGTTCAGAGCAGATCAAGGTCCAGGAGAGTGATACCCCCTGGGAAGATTTAAAAACAGACAAGCCCAAGCTAAATGACTTTCAGAGACCCTGGCTGCAAGACTGAGGTATGAATGCCTGGTTGGGTAGAAACAGCATAGAAAGATAAATACATTTCCCTCTGAGGTAGCGCTACAACATGGAGCTTCTGCTCCACCCATGCATATCCTCCTTTGCTCCACCCATGCATATCCTCCTTTGCTCCACCCATGCTTATCCTCCTTTGCTCCACCCATGCTTATCCTCCTTTGCTCCACCCATGCAGATCCGGTCTTGGGGTTGTTGAGGCTCAGTACTGCAATAGCTGGTTGAAGGGGACCAAACCTCTAAGGAAGACGGACTTGGTTCCGTTTGACCAGCCATAGCAGCCTGTAAGGTCCAGGAACATAGGGTCTTCTTCTTTTTCTTCCAAATTCCTCATGCACCAAACTGTAACAGAGCAGGGAAACAACATAAATTGGGCTGTGAGCAGATTTGGGCATACCTAGATAGCAATCTATGGACCAGCCTTATCACAGAGATGCAAGTCTTAGATAAATACTTCTTTTTCATTTTCATGATTCCAGCAGTTTTACATTGCTGCTATCATCAATGTGTAACAGAAGTGCCCCTGAATCCAGTGTATCCAGTGCTGACGGAAGCTGGACAGAGCATCACAAATAGATGACAGGAGGCACTTCAGGAACCATTACACACTGATGATAATAGCAGGGTAAAACTGCTATCACAATGTTGTTTCTTTAAGAGAGAAACTGTATTTTAATTGAGTTTCGCTGACTGTAGGAAAAGTCTAGAGGTCTCCAACTGGTTTCATGAGATCTGCCCATTTGGCCACTGAGGGGAAACAGAGGTGAAAGGCCAGTTGTTTCACCTGTTACTTGTCACTAGTTTATTTCATGTGACACGTCAGCTGTTCACTATTTGCTCACACTTGTGACACCATAGGGAGCAATTTTGTGACTAAATGGGCAGAAAATCCCAATCCCGAACAGAAAATCAGAGGACGAGGAACTGGTAATATTATCAAATGTAACAAGGAAAAATATAATATATTTAAAGTGCAAAAGTGCTCGGCAGAGCACAAAAAACAACCTTATAATAATTTCTATGGGTGGAGTAAAATCTCCCCTAAATTCCTCACCTCTGTTTCACCAATATGACAGTTTTCTGCACTTTGAGGTTAAATTGCCAACTGCCATGAATTGAATTTGGGGGTACCATTTAAGACTGCTTGAATTTATCAAGCAATAAATCCCTCTGACCAAGGGACACCGTCGTTTTTATAAGTGGAAAAAAATATTGGGGGTTAAGCATTAAGTGCCATTAAAGAATAAGTGAACCTTAGAAATAAGTGAATGTAAAATTGATGAGGGGGCTATTCTAAGCACTTCTGCAATGTACATTCATTATTTGTTTAAACAGATATTAAGGGATACATGTACAGTTAATATGAATTAATTTTGTTCCAACAGCGCCACCT
>CM044440.1:131304366-131314803 GCA_024363595.1 Xenopus borealis | reverse complement strand
ACCCTGGGTACCCCTGGAACTATAGTGACACCCCAATGTTTCTATTTATCTGTAACCTTGGTATGAGCTAAAGAGGAGGGCAGTTTGGGCACTCAAATACTTTTTTCAATAACTTTGAATCATTGAAAACTTGAAACGAAATAGAATTAAATGTGCTTTAACTATGCAAAATGTTATATTTGGGTTCCTAACCCCCTTTACATTCCATTTTCTAGCAGCCACTAATTAAGGCTAAGAGATTATTATTCTCGGCAGACACGTGACAGATTCGTTTTGCTCTCCAGGCTGTGACCCCTTTGATTGCAATGAATAGAACATTTACTTGGTCATGGCACATTAAGACAGATATCACTTGGTGAAGCTCTGGATATTCCTTTTCTTTTCTGTGTTTTTTTCCCCTCCCCTTTTAAACATTTCATGTGCAACTGATTTATCGTAGCTACCACCAAGATCTCATTAAAGCCTAACAGATGGATATGTACACTTATCAATGTGAGGGTTTGGGGAGATGATATTAATACAAATAAAGTTTCCCAGCTCTATTAACCCCCTTTAGTGCTATAATGTCTCACTGTCGTTTCCAACCAACATAACATAGTGGGATCCAAGCATCGCTCAGAGCTCCAATGTTCCAACGTCAGGCTCTTTCCACTCACAGATTCCACAGACAGATTTTTACAACACTACCTGATGGCAGATATTTTTGTGTAGACAATACAAACAGTAAATGGAGGATGAGATGGAGGAGCCTTCATGGATCCATTATTAACGGCTCTTAAAGCAGAATAATTTAGTGCCTGAGAAGAAAAAACCAGGGCCTCATTCAGGCAGTTGAGATATTATGTTGGACACTTTTATGACTGCAGCCATGTGATCCCCATCCAGATGGGCAAGTGTCAACCAAGAACTCACCGTTTAATGATGTCAGTGGTGTTTATTGTGGCCATCACAAAATATCAGACTCATCAGAGTGCTTACTATGGCAATGCTGCACCCTGTAGACTTCCTCGAGGTTGGTTTGGCTCTGATGAAGCTAGCTTCTGGCCAAAATTTCAGATAAGACCATGCTGGTGACCTAACCACCCAGATGATCTTGTAGACTCTCTCCAGATCAGTTTGGCTGTGATTAAGCTAGTTTTAGTCAAGGACTTCAGCTAAGACCATGCTGGTGACCTAACCACCCATGAGACCCTGTTGACTCTCTTCAGATCAGTTTGGCTCTGATTAAGCTAGTTTTAGTCAAGGACTTCAGCTAAGACCATGCTGGTGACCTAACCACCCATGAGACCCTGTTGACTCTCTTCAGATCAGTTTGGCTCTGATTAAGCTAGTTTTAGTAAAGGACTTCAGCTAAGACAATGCTGGTGACCTAACCACCCATGAGACCCTGTGGTCTCCCTCCAGCTCAGTTTGGCTCTGATGAAGCTGGTTTTAGGCCAGGACTTCAGATAAGGCCATGTTGGTGACCTAACCACCCATGAGACTCTGTGGACTCCCTCCAGCTCAGTTTGGCTCTGATGAAGCTGGTTTCAGGCCAAGACTTCAGATAAGGCCATATTGGCGACCCATGAGATCTAATGAAGCTGGCATCAGGCCAAAACTTTAGACCATGCTGGTGACTTTACCACTCATATGACCTTAGTTTTAGTAGCTCCAAGCAAACTGCATCTCACAGACTGTGTAACATCTCCGTGTACCATATCAAAACATATGATCATGGTCTGTAAACAAACAGTATGGCTTAGTTCATCATAGAAGCTTTGCAGGACAGATTCTACGGCATTCTTCTTCAAACTGAAGACTGGGTTGGATTTTTAAATGCTTCTCAACAAACCTATTGTGTTATCAACCTTTGTACTTCACAACACTTGATGGGAAAAATGACACGTTAACCCAGACCTATAGCCTTTAGGGTCAAAGTGCTGGAGGTGATTGATTGAGAATTGTCTCTACTGATGCCCCATTGCAGTTGACTCTTGTAGAGATAATTACTTCCATGCATTCTTCTCTGTCGCTCTCTGTCCACATGTGGCTGCAACTTCTCTCTCCTGATTGTTAAGTCTGGAATATCCAGTCTTGCCCAATGGCTTGAATTCCACATTGTATGTATCTTGTTACTTTATGTAAGTCTCAGGGTTTGGGGTAGCTTGTTGGTGTGTAGAAGGATGGAGAGGGACACTTCTCTTTTTGGTGCCACCTCAGGTAGCAGCCCTGCTATTCCTCTTCATTGGCTTGTGCTATCTTTGCTTAGTGTCCTCAGACCAAGCGAGATGAATGTGATTGGGCCTGGTTATGCTATATTTAGTTACTTACTTAAAGGAAAACTATACCCCCCGAACAATGTAGGTCTCTATAAAAAGATATTGCATGAAACAACTCATATGTAAAATCCTGCTTTGTATAAATAAACCATTTTCATAATAATTTACCTTTTTAGTAGCATGTGCCATTGGGTAATCATAAATAGAAAATAGCCATTTTAAAAAATAAGGACAGCCTCCTGGGATCCTAGGATCCAACGGTGCACACAAACCTACCAAACAAACTATAAAGTTAGGTCACATGAGCCAATTAACATACAGAGTTCTGTCTTTTGCTTCAACACTTCTTCCTGTTACAGTTAGAGTTGAAATATTTCTGGTCAGGTGATCTCTGAGGCAGCACACAGACCATCATGAGATGGTGGTTCAAGGCAAGAGATGTAAAAGGGCAATATTTACTTAAATGTATATTCCAGTTTGGTAAGATTCTTTAATATGTCACTTGGTTTGATATAAACTATCTGTTGCTCAAAAATTCATTTTCGGGGTATAGTTTTCCTTTAATGCACAATACTATGTGATTGTTCTTTGGATATGCACACGGTAGTAAATATGTTTAAGGGATAGTTGCCCTGGAGCCTTCATTTTATTTAGATATATTTGATGCAAGATTATTGCCTCCTGCTTAAAGGAGAAGGAAAGGTAAAAAACAAGTAAAGTTCTATATACCTGCCACAAAGTAGAGAGCTACTTAAAATAATCGTGCCTCTATAAGTCTTTCCATTTAGCTGTATTCAAAGATCAATGTTAAAAATGTTGCTAAGTGCATGGAAAAGAGAAGGCATCTCTATCTCAAACAAAATCAGCTCTATCAGGGCTTGCATACGCGCAGAAGAAACTTTGCAAGTCCTGCGCATGCGCACATGATCACTGTGCTTCCCCAATGCGAGCAATGCTAATCTGGTCACTGGTACAAGGCATGGCCATCGTTGACCTCTTGTTCTCCTCCTCTTCATGCTTCAGTGCCAATAGCAATGATCGCTATGGGTTGCCATAATAATGTGATCTCTCTTGAGCATATCTTGCCCTTAGGTAATGGAGGAGGAGTAAATTTTGTGCATGCACATTTGTCAAGTAGACTCAGGATGTGACGCGTACATGGCCAACATGGCGGCCACAATGACCGTAATGGAACGTCAATTGCACGGTATAAATTCTGGAAACTGAATTGGGTCGTCGGGGGGGGCATCCAAGCAACAGTTTCGGATAGGAAAATTACCTTTCCGTCTCCTTTAAAGGGATCCTGTCATGGGAAAACAAAGAATTCTGCATTAAAATCCATTTCTCAAAAGAGCAAACAGATTTTTTTTATATTTCATTTTAAAATCTGACATGGGGCTAGACATTTTGTCAATTTCCCAGCTGCTCCAAGTCATGTGAATTGTGCTCTGATAAACTTCAATCACTCTTTACTGCTGTACTGCAAGTTGGAGTGATGTCATCCCCCTCCCTTTCCCCCGTCCCCAGCAGCCTAACAACAGAACAATGGGAAGGTAACCAGATAACAACTCCCTAACACAAGATAACAGCCAGTGTCAAACTGGCCCACCAGTATACCAGGAAAAGTCCCGGTGGGCCCAGGTGTTAGTGGGCCCTCATGCTGCTAATTTGGCCAAATGTTTTGGCCGTTCCCTATTTCTAGAGTCTAAATAAATGTAATAATTGATTATATTATGTAAAGAAAATACACTAGGAGAATAGAGGTTGAATGAGTAGAGGAAGAATAATAGTACACAGAGTGGGCCCCTAGTCTAAAATTTTTTGGTGGGCCCCTAGTGTAAGGTTTTTGGGTGGGCCCCTGATGTCCCAGTCCGACACTGATAACAGCTGCCTGGTAGATCTAAGAACAGCACTCAATAGTAAAACCCATGTCCCACTGAGTACTATTCAGTTACATTGAGAAGGAAATACAACAGCCTGCCAGAAATCAGTTCCCTCCTAAAGTGCTGGCACAAGTCACATGACCAGGGGCAGCTGGGAAATTGACAATATGTCTAGCCCCATGTCAGATTTCAAAATGAAATATAAAAAAATCTGTTTGCTCTTTTGAGAAATGGATTTCAGCGCAGAATTCTGCTGGAGCAGCACTATTAACTGATGCATTAAAAAAAAAACATGTTTTCCCATGACAGTTTCCCTTTAAGTTCCATTGCATGAAACACGTTATTAAAGTTATGAATTTCTCCCCAGTTTCTCTTATCCCAAGCTGCCCTAGAGAGGGAATGATGGCCTGTGAGAGGGTGTCTGTCCTATTGAATAGTCCAAGCCAATTGCCCACACACGTGGTCTCTGAATATATTTCAAAGGGGACCCAGATTATGTAGCGGCTTTGCAACTCAAAACATTGTTTTGGAGAAACATACAGTACTTGCTTTGTTTTTTTTATTCTTATGTTTAGGTGGACCATGGAGACCCAACCTAAGCAGTACGGGGAACCATTTTTGAACCCAGAACCAGGGCAAGAATCCCTAGTCTACACAATTATTCAAAAATTTGCATAACGCGTTTCACTTGTATCAGCATTTGGTGTACAATCCCTTTTCTTGATATAGCTCTTATTAAACGAAACAATTCCCCCCTAAAAAACGAGCAAAAAAAAAAATCAAATGAAATAAGTTTTTAACTCTGTGTAAAAAAAAAAAAAAACACAATGCGCATGTCCCATATTTATGAGCAAGTAAGTGCAAGCCCCATGCACAGCGGTGATCATGAGAATTACTAGGGAAGGGAAATTTCTTGTCATCTCTAGAACAGGGAACTTGTGAGAATAGGAGGCTGTCGCTTACACTCACTTCTCTCTTCCAGCTGTCTGAATCCTCACCACGAGAGGTCGGCATTTTCCCTTTCCATCTGGACAAAAGCATCTCCACGGGAGATCAGTAAAACTGTCAGATGAGAAGACGGGAAAACAATAACTAGGAGGACTTGTAATCACATATTAATAGAGAGCCAAAAACTGGCAGCCGTGTACTGACTCAAGCTTCAGAGCTGCTGTTGATATTGGTTATTGTTTTGGAGGTTATAGAAACAGAATTGTCCAGAGAAATGGTCATTTTTTAGAAAATAATTGTCGAAGAGGAAACTTTTTTACACGGGGATGTAGTAAAACTAAAGGGAAAATACATTGATCCATGGAACAACATGTAGCCCAGGGAATGTCCAGTGACAAAGGAATTAAAGGGATCCTGTCATGGGAAAATTTTTTTTTTTCAAAATGCATCAGTTAATAGTGCTGTTCCAGAAGAATTCTGCATTGAAATCCATTTCTCAAAAGAGCAAACAGATTTTTTTTATATTTCATTTTGAAATCTGACATGGGGCTAGACATTTTGTCAATTTCCCAGCTGCCCCAAGTCATGTGACTTGTGCTCTGATAAACTTCAGTCACTATTTACTGCTGTACTGCAAGTTGGAGTGAAATCACCCCCTCCCTTCCCCCCCTCCCAGCAGCCTAACAACAGAACAATGGGAAGGTAACCAGATAACAGTTCCCTAACACAAGATAACAGCTGCCTGGTAGATCTAAGAACAACACTCAATAGTAAAATCCATGTCCCACTGTGTACTATTCAGTTACATTGAGAAGGAAAAAAAATAGCCTGCCAGAAAGCAGTTCCCTCCTAAAGTGCTGGCACAAGTCACATGACCAGGGGCAGCTGGGAAATTGACAAAATGGCTAGCCCCATGTCAGATTTCAAAACTGAATATAAAAAAAATTGTTTGCTCTTTTGAGAAATGGATTTCAGTGCAGAAGTCTATTGGAGCAGGACTATTAACTGATGCATTTAAAAAAAAAACATGTTTTCCCATGACAGTTTCCCTTTAAGATTGCTAGCTCATGAGGACAGACTAAGGGGCTGTGTACTTCGGATACTAAAACCAGGTTAGTGTTCCTAAACTCTTGTGTGTTTTCATCATTGGCTACCTTGAAAAGGCTTTTCAAAAAAAATAAAAAGCTCTGAAACCATGAAAAAAAAACCCTGGTTGGAAGGAAGCCGAGGTTCTATTGAAGAAATCATGCAAACGTTTAGGAAGTCATTCAAAGTATGAATGCAAAGGGCCCCATTTAATGGGATATATATTAGTATGCACCCACATATATATATATATATATATATAACCGTACAGTCGGAGGCTGAGCAGGTGACAACGCCCCTGACCTATGTGTATATTAGTGATGGGCGAATCTACCCAGTTTCGCTTCGCTGAAAAATTTGCGATTTCGCTAGAAATTGGCGAAAAAATTTGCGAAACGAGTTGCGGCTCGTTTTTGTCACGTCATTTTTGTCACGCCACTTCGACACGCGTCGCATCATTTTCGTTGCGTCAAAAATGACGCACGACTCGTTTTTTCTTTTTTGTGAATTTTCGCTGGTGTTTCGCGAATTTATTTGCCAGCGGTGAATCACGGGAATTCGCTGCAAATTGGCCCCTGGCGAATAAATTTGCCCATCACTAGAGTATATGTGTAGCAGCTGGAAGAACAATGCTTTTTTGTCTGGAGGCTCAAGCGGGACTTATCCCAACTGTGCATTTCAATGGCCTGTTTGTCAGGTAAACTAATCAAAGTAATGAGATGTTCCCATGGCACAAATTAAAATTAAACACAGGAAGTATAATTAAACACATCTACTGTACATAATTTAATTAGAGAGTAAGATCACTTGGGATTAAACATTAGTCTATGGTCGTTAGCCACGTCCTCCAATATCTCCCAAATGCTAATGTTGGGATCGGAGCTGAACTTTCTGAACTTCCTGTTTCCTGGAACTAGATAGAGGTTTGGCCCTGCAAAGGCACATCCATAGTCCACAAGCATCTCTTAGTGGCTTCAGCAACTTCATTGTAGCCACAGTATTGAGACATCTCCTCAACCAGGAGCAGTGGCGTAACTACTTGCTGGTGGGCCCTGGTGCAGGAATGGCACCCGGGCCCCCCTATCAGGCTTCCCCCCTATAAATTGCACATTGTTGTCCTCCTAGACTCTCTGTCGGGCCCCCTGAGAGGGAGCGGGCCCTGGTGCAATTGCACCCCCTGCTCCCCTGGTAGTTACGCCACTGACCAGGAGTCAAGTAGACTCTACACAAGGAGATTGATGTGTTTTGTGAATCTTTCCCACTTTTGGACACCTCAGTGGTGGGCCAGATTGGGCTTACCCAATCTTTTGGCAATCACATAGGAGGAGTCCGTGACCCATTGAAACTGCCTCCATGGTCCAGTCATTCCCAATGGAAGTTTTCAACCATCAGTGATCCCCAACCAGTAGCCAACCCCTTGGATGTTGCTTTCAGTGGCCTCAAATCAGAAACTTATTTTTGAATTCCAGGCTTGGAGGCAAGTTTTGCTTATATAAACCCCAGGTGTACTGCCAAACAGAGCCTCAATGTAGGTTGACAATTCACATAGGGGCTACCAAATGGCCAATCACAACACTTATTTGGCAGCCCCAGAACATTTTTCATGCTAGTGTTGCTCCCCAACTCCTTTTACTTCTGAATGTTGCTCACGGGTTCAAAAGGTTGGAGATCCCTGATCTAAATCAATATATGATCAAGTGTGGATCAGCTATTAGCTTGGAAAGCCTCTTGCATCTTCTGACTTTCGTTACACTGTTAGGGGGTCTGCGGCTCTCAAGGGAAGGAGTCAGATTCAAGGAGGAAACCCTTCCGGAGAGTCCAATTCACAGTACAAAGGGTTATTCAGGAGGGTAGTCAAGGTCCAGGCAAGATTTCAGGAGGCAGGCAGAGTAGATTCAAAAGTCAGAGTATCAGGCAGGGGTCAATATCAAGGAACAGCAATACCAACAGCACCCAGGAACACCAGCAAAGGAGACCAATACTTGGGTGCCAAAATGCCATCCAGGGCATCCTTTTAAAGGGATTTTACCACCAAATCAGTTGTGGCCCGGATTTGTGGAGAGGCCACCAATGCCCGGGCCTAGGATGGCAGGATCTTAGGGGGCGGCATGCTGCCCAACCACACCCACATTGGTTCAGAAATGGACATTTCCCGTGTGCCAATTCCTACTGCTCCGTCCTGATTATGAAAATTTGAGCAAATTAACAGGAGGGGACAGGGGCGACAAACGACAGCGGGCCTAGCGGGCGCCAGCTATCTAAATCCAGCCCTGGTTGTGGATGCCGCAACGCGCCATACGTCCATCGTGGCGCACTGATGTCAGTGCACCGGCACCGCTAACCACGTGGTGGCCATGGGCGTGACATCTTGGGAGCGATGCCGGCAGGAGAAGATGCACCGCCTGGAGCATTCACCTCAGCCCCTTCCCCAGAAGAACTTAAAAAGAATTCCCAATTGAACTATATGACATACTTTTTTATTTCTAAATTACAATGTTTACACTGCAAATTCACTCTACCTTATATAATGTTATTCCTAACCCAACAAGTGTATTTTTTTTGCTGTAATATTAGTGTGAATGTGCCACATCAGGTCATTTTGCCTGGTCATATACTTTCAGAAAGATCTGGTACTGCACTGTGGAACTGCTTTCTGACAGGCTATTGTTTCTCCTACTCATTTTAACTGAATGAGTCACAGTGGGACATGGATTGTTACTATTGAGTGCTCTTCTTATTTTTACCAGGGAGCTGTTATCTGGTTACCTTCCCATTGTTCTGCTGATGGGCTGCTGGGAGGGAGGGGGTGATATCATTCCAACTTGCAGTACAGCAGTAAAGACTGACTGAGGTATACAAGAACACAAGTCACATGACTGGGGGCACCTGGGAAACTGAGATGTCTAACCCCATGTTAGATTTCAAAATGAAATATAAAAAATAATGGATTTCAGTGTAGAAGTCTGGTGAAGCAGTGCTATTAACAGATGAATTAAAAAAAAAAAAAAAAAACTATTCCCATGACTGTATCACTTTAACGTCTGAGGACCCTATTCATATACAGTAGGGTTAGCTTTATCAATTAACCTGCTGATATATTTTTTAAATGTGGTAGGAAACCTATACAGATATTGGAAGAACTCCTAGCAGGGCCCTGGTTGGAAGGGCACATAATTACCTTTATACTTTTGAAACTCCTCTGGCTTTCCATTCAATAAATTAATTTAAATTAGCATATCCAGATCACACAGATTTCACGATGATTTAGCCTATTTCCTTTGATCTGTTTGGGTCAGCAAATGACTGCTCTTTCCCGATTGGGCAGGTCCCAGAAATCTGCTTTTCCCTGATTTCCATCCCACTGTACTGTTCTAATACCGAGTTTTTCTATTTAACTCTGTAGCACAGCAAATAGGTTGGTTCTGCTTCCAGTTTTCTTAATCTGTTACATTAATAATTACAGTTAAGATGTAATTAATTAGAAGCTGGAGCTGAGGAAATGCTATAAAAATTGTTGTATTATAGAACATTACTAACCTGATGGCATTGAGAGGGTTATGCCTGACTCTCATTAAATAGTGCAACTCTAATTAAATGCTTGCCAGCTTTAATTATTAACATCCTAAAGCTAATTAAAACCGGTTAACCCTTCCACTCCCAGTGAAAGCTCTTAGGGATCATTTCATAATTTTGATGGCAAAGAAATCAGCTGATGCCTTTTGGGCTAGATGAAAACTTTATCAATTGAAGGGACATTTCAATATTACCAGGGGGGTTGCTGTGTAGGGTGCCCCAATGGACTGTACCACATGGTATGATTTAATTGGCCCCAGTTCTACCAATGGTTCTGCGCCAACAGAAAATAGAATAGACCTTGATCTATATTTACTGTGTCCTGCCATGGTCTCCATTCCCTAAGTACTGACCAAAAAGGGAAAATGGAACCTCACAGAAATGTAAAATTGAAGGTTCAGAAGATAAAGTGAAAGCATCAATATTGAGAAATTTCACTTAAGCGGCAACTTTTAGCTAGTTTCACCTTTAGCTCAGTATCAATGTCAGCCCCCTTTCAAGCCATGTGTTATGAAACAGACAACATTGATAGCAAGTGGCTTGTTGGTTGGTTGACTAAAGCATATCGTATTGTTTCTTGGATCCAGCCTAAGGAGTGTACAATGTATAAACAGAGCCTAGCAAAAAAGGCCCTAGTGAAACCAGAACTTAGGAAGAAGGCCCTAGTGAAACCAGAACTTAGGAAG
>CM044440.1:131284100-131295320 GCA_024363595.1 Xenopus borealis | reverse complement strand
TTGGGGGGCCCTGGTGCCAATTTTTTTTTAACTTATAGGGACCCTGGTCACCAATTATTTGTTTCGGGGGCACTGGGAAAAAAAAACAGTGGGCACTGGCTCTCATTGGCCCTGGGCCCCCCAGTCTGACCCAACCAAAGATATGGGCTAATAGGTTAGAGGTAACAGTAGTTTTAAAAAAAAAACAATTAGCGATGAAACAAATCCAGGATTCGTTTCGGTATTCAGCCAGGATTCCGCCATTTTCAGCAGGATTGGGCCAAATCCTTGTACCTGGCGGAACCGATTCCGAATCCAAAAAATCATGTGACTTTTGTCAAAAAACAAGGAATTAAAAAAATGTTACCCTCCCCCTCACTAATTTGCATATGCAAACTAGGGTTCGGATTTGGTTCGGTATTCGGCCGAATGTTTCTCAATGTATTCGGGGGTTCGGACGAATCCAAAATAGCGGATTTGGTGCATCCCTAAAAAAAATAATTTCCCCCCCGCCAGCTCTAGGCCATGTCAGTGTTAGAGTACATGTGCAAATGTACTTCTGAAGTCACGTGTATGTCACCTATTTACTCATTATACATAGTGATGGGTGAATCTAGGCCAAAAAATTCTAGCGAAATTAGTGAATTGGTGAAAAATTCGCGAGACGCAGTGCGTCTCATTTTTGACTCGTGTCGCGTCGTTTTCAGTGCACGTCGCGCCATTTTTTTTTTTGTCAGGCGAATTTTCGCTGGTGTTTCACGAATTTATTTGCTGGGAATTCACAGCAAATTCGTCCATCCCTAATTATACATTGTGATGAGTGAATACATTTGGCACGTTTCGAATATCCCGCCAAAATCCACCAGCGTCAACAATTGGACACTAAAATAACTCCAGTGTCAGCTTGGACGAGGGCGTAAATATCCAATTTTCTCGATTTTTCGTGAAAATGTCAGATTTTTCATGATTTTTTTGTGAAAATGTCACATTTCATGATTTTTTTTGCGTGAATTTTTCCACTGTTTTGGGAAATTCGCGAGAAATGGTAGAAATTGGCCCGTCACTAACTATACAATTGCTGCTCACGCTGGGAGCCCCCTCCTACACCTTTGGTTTGGGGATAATATATGTAGCAAGTGCCCTTTAAGGTCCTGAAGGCTGTGAGAAAGGAACGGGTTCCAGTAGCAGAACTCCCACGACTGAGCTTTCCTACTTGATTCCTTCTGTAACGCTGTTAAATGACTGGCAGGGAATAGTAAGGCTCCCAAGTGACACATAAAGCAAAGTAAATATTTGCCGAAAGAGCTTTATTTCCCCCTCTGTTTTGGGGGAATTTATTTTGTGCAGGGAATGGGCACATCCATTTAACCTGTTGGTAGAATGACAATGGCATCAGCATAGAAATGATCACTAGGCTTTTATGTTCCTCCCATGGGGCCTGGCTGGTTCCTGTGCTGGTTCATACAACTAAGAGCAGGGAGGCAGCACTTCTCCCTAATGATTCCCAGGAGATGGTTTAGTCTGCAGTTGTCTCTCAATAAAAGCTCAGAGCTCAGCACTAATGCTCGGCTGAGACTCGGGGTAACTGAAGAATAATCATGTTCTCTTAAAGCTGAAGGACTCCACTGTACCTTGCTCTCTCTCTCTCCCTGCACATACATATATGTATTCAAACTTTGGGCACTTTTGGGCAATAAGAGCGCCCGCTGTGCTGAGAAGTGTCCATGTATTATTTACATTTATTTTAAAGGATCATGTAAATGTCCCCAAGTAGGGACTAATGACCTTAATTTTTTTGTTTAATCTTTGTGTTTGTCTAAAGGAAATAATAAGATGAGAGTAAGACTGGGAATGTATTGCCTTGCGGGGTGCCAAGTCTAAAAACACAATTCAGCAGGAACAGTCCCTAAGTTTGCTCATAGTCTGTACAGAGAGATCCCATAAAACTATGTCACATAGGTATTCCCTGTACTAAGCACAATTCAGCAGGAACAGTCCCTAAGTTTGCTCATAGTCTGTACAGAGAGATCCCATAAAACTATGTCACATAGGTATTCCCTGTACTAAGCACAATTCAGCAGGAACTACCACTAAATATAACTGCCTGTCAAGTCATCCCTTCCATACAAACCCTCAATAGCACTGACTCCCAACAGGAGAGGAAAGAAAAATGGCCCCACTTCTCCCTGTATCCACATACTGAAATACCAATATATTCCATTTACCAGTTTAGGGGTACGTCGCTACACTCTCTCTACAGCTCATTAAAGAGGTGGCTCACCTTTATACAGTGGCTAATTATGATCATCTTTTCCATTGGTCTTCATTTTTCTTTTTATTTGATAGTTTTTTAATTATTTGCTTCAACTCCCAGCAACTCCCGGTACCTTGTGTGTTCTTCTTTGCAGTAAGGAATTCAGAATTCCTAAGGAATTGAGGTATATTCCAATGCAGTTTGTGGCATTCCCTCACTGAGATACAATGAGTGAATGGCATGAATTGCCACATTCCTGTATACAGATTCCTATCTGGGAATGACTCTTTGTTCTCTGCAACCTTCAGTGTGGGGTCTTGCGTCTTGTCACCCTATGTGGTACTCAACTCACCCACTAGAAGTCTCTGTGCTAGTGGTCCTAAACCTTCTATTTCACCAGCTGTCTGGGCTGACCGCTGGCCCAGTCTGACCCTGGCTAAGCCTCATCTAAACTGACCACAAATTGGAGCCCTGGGCTTGTGTCAATCCACACAGGTGAGGTCCCAGAAGAGACCCTCAGCCAGGGTTAACAGGTATAATTTTCTAAGCCAGCCAAAGTCTGCTACAAAACCAGCCCAAAGTTAGCCTTGAGGCACTTCAAAAGTAGCCCAAAACAGCACAATAAAAAGTCAAAATAAATTAATATATATGAAAATATGCCTTTTTCAAGTTTTTCCATGAAGCAAAATGGACAGATTCACCCAGGGATATAACTACAGAAGGGGGCCAAGAGATATAGGGACCCCATAAGGCCCAATACAGATATAAGTTCAATAAATATTGGTAAAACAGATCAAACTCTGGACATTTTGGTGCCCAGCTGATTTTTGCCTCAAAATTGTCTGAAATTGAGGAAAGTCAAGTAAAATGCGTTAAATACTTAAGAGTGACTGGAGACAGGGGTACGGAGACTGGGGTACAGAGCCTAAAATCTGGTAACTCATGACTTCTACACAAGTTGCATGCTGGGTATTGTAGTCTTACATTAAACTTTTCATTAAATTGTTTAACAAAAACGACATTACCCAACATGCTCTGGGAGAATTGGCACATTAAGGCAAGAAAAAACCTTGTAGACTTGTTTGGTTCAGATCCACTTTCCAAAAATTCAGGGAAAAACGCCAGTGCAGGTGCAGTTAATGGCCATCACCATTTGCGTACATAGAAGAAGTTTTAAGCACAGCACCGGTCTTCTTAGAGTAAAAAGTCTTTATTTAGTTACACATGGCAACAATCTGGACACATCGACGTTTCAGGGCCGTTTATGGCCTTTTCTCAAGCTAAAGAAAAGGCCATAAGGGGCCTGAAACGTCGCTGTGTCCAGATTGTTGCCATGTGTAAGAAAAAACCTTGCCAAATCTGTACCTTGGCTAGTTTGTCCTTTTAAAACCCTTCTGGGATTTAAATTAGTAGCCAAATTTGGCTGTAAAACCGGCAACCTGGCAACCCTGCCCTGAGCACATGATGCTCTACACTTTTATATCATGACATACTGCCTTCTGCTGGTCATTCTTTAGGCCAGTATTAAATTAGACTTAACCCCAGGAAAAGGAAATATTACCTGGATGAACAAAGGACCCTCTAGGGCAGGCGTGTCCAGGATCAGGACCTTCCAGTAGACCTTTAGTTGGTGATCAGTAGATCTCAAGACTCAAGTCAACAAAGAGCTTGTCTAAATCACCCTCCTGTTTCATTTTTTTCCTTCAGATATTTATAATGTTACGGTTACATATAAATAGTTGTTTGTTAAATATAGCTATATAAATTTTCTCAAATCAATATAATATATAAGTAATATTTTCTATGGAACAGAACCCTAACAATGCTATTATGGATGTAGCTCATAATGGGACAACATCACTAAAAGCAGACCTCACATTAGTAAAGTATGGGCGATCCTGCTCTAGGGCAATGATGATCACCAACCCCTTGGATTTGCTCCCAGTGGTCTAAAAGCAGGTGCTTATTTTTGAATTCCTGGTATGGAGGCAGGTTTTGGTTACATAAAAACCAGATGTATTTCCAAAGAGACTCTTGTAGACCCCAATTCACCAATCCTTATTTATAGTCCTTATTTTGCACCACCAGGAACATTTTTTAGGCACACGTTGCTCCTCAACTCTTCTTATATCTGAATGTTCCTCACAGGTCAAAAAGGGCTTTAGGGCATCTAAACATCTAATACTGCATGTATGAAACTTACCCTACTTAGAGTAGCAAGTCATTAAAATACAATGATATAGTCTTATGCTTCTTCTGTTCTCAGGGTCCTCCAACTACAGCTCCATCCACTTCACCAGTGATCTGGACCTGCCTACAAATATCTGTGTCTCTATCCCAAGACTCATTTAGTATAATTAATCCTTAAACAACTGGACTTGCTAGTCGTCATTGAAGACCTAATCATTGAAGAAGTTTCACTAGTCATCCGAGCATCTTCTTCAGTTTAACTGAGTTCATCAGAGTTCAGCTGAGTTGAACTGAAGAACCTGCTCGGATAAGGAGTGAAACGTCTTCAATGATTACTCAGCAAGTCCAGTTGTTTTAGAGCTATATACTAGATACTGTATATCATGACCTGGATTAATGAACATCGTTAAAGTCATCCCAAGGATCAGGAGAACATGTGAGGTCCCAATTTAACCTCAAAGCACAAAGAATGAGCCATTTTATTCATTCCAGCGGGGGCCCTACAAACAGTTCATATTGAGGCTATTGCAGTTAATCACGGGTGGGGGTGGGGGGGCTTGCTTTTCCCACATCTGCTTTATCATCTCCCACCAGATTGCTAGCCTGTGAGTGGCTGTATATGGTTGGAGCAGTAGGAATACAGAGAGAGAGAGACTACAGCAAGTGGAATGTGGATCGCATTAGGCTTCGAATAAAAACCAATGATGCAGGAACAATCGGGAACAGAAATAGAAGCAATATCCCACAACGACACGGGGAAACATTAACGCCAAAAATTAAAATATATAAATAGGGCTTCCCAATCCGCCGTTGACTCAACAGACCCAGCAGCCAAAGGGTTAAGTCATCATTCAGCACCCCTATGCACTGGAAGCATAAGTAATTTAAAGTAAATTGGAATTACAGCTGATCCAAATTAAATTATGGTAACTATGAAATATCTACCGGCACTTGACTTAATTGGGTCATGCCTAGTTGTAACGATGGACTGCTCTTCATTAGGTGGTTTGGATTTCTTACTTTTGTAGTTAAGTTTATTAACGGGGGAAATAGAGCAGAATTTTTTTATTTTTATTTCTCACTGCCACATTGTATCAGACTGGCATGTGATATAATTTAGCTTACTACCAAAAAAAAAAAAAAAAAAACCCCCCCCCCCCCCACCAATTGACTATCCCACAGGACTTAATTAACTCAGAGCTGTGTGTCATAATAAGAATGTGATGCACCTTTAGTATATAATGAGATGTCATTGAGATTGACACTGATGGGGAGTCGAAATGTGCTGAGAGAGCAAGAACTCGAAATTCCTTTGCTGTTTTTAGTTTTAGGGGAACTTTGAGCCATGGATGGTCTCTTTCTTTCTCTCTGAAAACTAACTCTGCTTAGAGAGTCTCCTGATCAGCTTTGAGAAGCGGTGAACCAAATATAATCACTGGCAAATCAGCAGCAATTAAAAGAGGAAGAGCTGGATACTCTGTAGAATTATTCGCCGTTACCTGCTCATTGGGGGATAGCGTTAAATAACTCTAGCAATGTTGAAATGCACTGGGAAAAGAGTCATTAAAATAACCATCCGCAGAAAAGAAAGTAAACTAAAGAAAGTACTTACTTTAGAGGAAGAGCAGTGCCATTATGTTAGAATTTTAACTTCTAGTTATACAGGTATGGCATCCGTTATCCGGAAAGCTGATATCCCAAAATTTCAGAATTACAGAAATTCTGTCTTCCATAGACTCCATTTTATCCAGATAATCCAGATTTTTTTTAAATTTCCCTTTTCTCTGTAATAATAAAACGGTTCCTTGTACTTGATCTCAGCTGAGATATAATTAATCCTGATTGGAAGCAAAACCAGCCTATTGGGTTTATTTAGGGGCAAATTTACTATTATTCCCCGAAAAAAATTCAAATTCCCTCGATATTTGATTAGCATTTGATTTTCAAATGCTAATCAAATAGTTTTAGGCTACCCTTTTATTCGATCTTCGATCATTCGATGATCGAATAACCATCGAATAATGATCATTCGACCATTCGAATGAATTATTCGATCATTCGAATGATTGGTACGATTCGAGCGATCGAAGACTTCAATCGTACGAATCCTATTCGATCAGGACTTAGCCTCAGAAGCCTATGGGAGGGCTCCCATAGGCTTCTATTACAATTCAGTAGGTCCAATCTGACGAAGTAGGCAATCAAATAATTTTAAAATTTCAAATCCTTCGCTGATCGAATGATCGAATATTCGATCATTCGAATCTATTCGATCATTCACTATTCGATGATCGAATATGCCTAATTTTCATATTCGACCAATCGAATAGATCCTACGATCAAGTATTCCATCGAATTCGATCAAATTCGATTTTATTCACATGAATACATGTGAATTTTGTAAATCGACCCCTTAATGTTTACATGATTTTCTAGTAGACTTAAGGTATGAAGATTCAAATTATGGAAAGATCCTTTATCCAGAAAACCCCAGGTACAGAGCATTCTAGATAACAGGTCCCATACCTGTACTGGAGGAAAAGCAATACTTAGAAGAGTTTATCTTTTTAACCTCCCAGACAGGAGGTGGCGCTATATCTGTAAAAAGTAAAATTACAGCAATTGAGCTTTCCTTTGTTCTTTAAAGCCTGTATATTTTACTTGCATGGGGAAGTTCTTATCCTGAAATTAAATTGAATTGTTCCCTCTTGTATAAAAGAATTCCTTCATAGGAAGGCTACTGCTGCCCAGAGTAATCTAATTAATGTCCCTTCTACTCTTTCCAACAAACCTTCCTGATGGTGAAATTACACCACATAGCAATGAGCCAGCTAACATCTTTAGCTTTAACAGGAACAGGGTATGATAATGACTAAGAAGTGGTGAAGCTTATTAGAAATCAACTGGTAGTTCTCTTGGAGAAGTAGCAGGTCTATAAAAGGTTTAGTCCCAGAGAGAGAGTAAGTTTTTTTAACATTGGGTTGAGAGAGTCTTTACAAGCTCAGGTTGGTTGTGGCATCTGGAGTTCACACATGCAGCAGAGAGACTACCAGATAGGCTTAACAGTCAAAGATCTCTAGTGTCTGTGAACTGGGGGCTCTTCTGGAGGACTTAAATGTTGTAATTATGTAAAACAGAAAGAGTGAAGAGCAAGTAACTGCTAAGAGTGCAAGACCATAGAATATTTTTAGCTTCATAAAGATAGCTACAGTTATGAGGAACTATAGAGTGATAGCGGGCACATAGCAGAGATTGCTACAATGTCTTATAGTAGATGCTGTAGATAAGAATCAAAATGCTCTGAGGTTACAGTGCTCTCAAAATACAAAGTTGACTGACCCATAGATCCTTTTGCTTGTCTCTGGAGGTAGAGCTGCCCATGATCTGATGAACATCTTCTATTTCAGCTGTATCTTCACATGTAGATATGTGAGAAAGCTTAAAAGTGTTATACAGCAGAATATGTATTAGTCCTTTATTCCAAGAACTTAATTCCAATGTTACTCAACCTGTCACATTTCAGCCTTGAACAGAATCAATTGTTCAGGCATAATT
Organism: Xenopus borealis; assembly: GCA_024363595.1. Lineage (NCBI taxonomy): Eukaryota > Metazoa > Chordata > Amphibia > Anura > Pipidae > Xenopus > Xenopus borealis. The sequence goes on along the minus strand of CM044440.1, from coordinate 131,287,342 downwards.
TATTTCATTCAAACTACTTCCCTTCTGGACCCTTATGAGCTAAAAAAAAACCTTGATAATATAGACTTTCAGTGTTGGGCCTCATGGTATAGAAACATAAGAGAGACATTGATGCACATTAGGTTTGCTCCTGAAGCTCGAAGCATTAAAAATTAAGCTTTCAAACTCACTACATATAGATCAGGCCTTCTTTACCAAGAAGAACCAGAATCCTACAGGGGGATAATAATAGGTTCAAGGAGAGGGCACCTAGTACATTCTCTTCTCAACTTTAAACAATAGCAGTATATTACTATTAGTTGTGTTTCCTAATAAGTGTAATGTGTAAGCTTAGGTGGCTAAACTTACCAGTAAGGGTCAAATCTCAGAGGTATTTTAAGCTGACCATCCTTGGCCTGATTTTTAAGATTTTGATGGGGCTGATTAAGGTGCCATTCAGCCACCAACAGGGAGTGCCAAATTGCCTTTATATAATTGCTCAGTCAACTGATTGGGAGGTTATGGTGGAGTATGGACATATCCTTGTTCTGGCAAACATAGCTTCAGAAGGCTTGCAATAACCAATGATAAAAAAATTGGAGAGGTTTGTGGTAGAGTCCTGCATGAGTCCATTTAGAAGGACCCATGAGTGACCCAGACCCGCTGAACCCCTACCCAACCTGCACCCACCACATCCCCCACCCAAAGCCGATACACAACCTATAAGTTAAGCTTACCTTCTGACTCTGGAGCCAGGAAACTGGAAGTTACATCATTGTTGACTGGAAGTGACAATTCTTCTGTAAAAGTACAATAAAGTGTGCCTGCAGCACTATGGAGGGCAGGTGGGACCAGTCCCGCACAGGGATTTTCTACCCTGAACATGACTGATTTGTGGGTATTCTGCAGACACCCGATTCTAGTTTGGGGAGATGTGTCCTATCATGAATCATAATTCAGGAGCTCCTCTATTATAGAAGTTCATTTCAGTCTACATCTGCCAGCACCCTAATAATTGCTGAAGGAGTCCCCATGAAAAAGTGGACAATGCATCATTTAATAGAAAAGTATACAACCTCGAACAGAACCCGAATACCCATACATCACAACTAGACCAACTCTTCTTAGGTTCAATATATTAGTAGTACCATATAAATCTTGATCAGGTGGGCAGATAAGCCTCAGATTTTACAAGGCAGATATTTTTAACCCACGTTGGATTACAATAATCTAAAACCAATGTCCTTCCATTCCCTGTAGTCACGTAGAAGGCCGCCCACATATATGGGAGAGCAGAAGAGCATTCGGGCATGTTGGTGGTACCACTCGCAAGACTACAAAGTGGTAAAACTCAGTTATTGCTCTGCCTCCTATAAGCTTGCCCATTCCTTCTTATTTGTGTTAGATAACCCAACCAACAGTATCTGGACCCTCGTCTGCTTATATGGTAAATGCAACCCTGGACAGACCATAAGTCATCATACTGTGCTGATTCTGCTGAATTGTGCTTGGGATTGACTAAACTGAAGTAGTTTAGGGCTCTGACCTCTCTCACTACAAGTACCAATCCTAGAGTCCCTATCAACACCATAACAAGCAATTATTGGCTGACCACATCTCAATGCTTTCAGACCAAGTCCCCTAAGTCTCTAAGCCATGGAGTAAGGCAGCAAAGGAATTAATTATAAGTGTAGCATACTGAGATGTGTAGTCCAACAACCTCTACAGAGTTGCAGTATGTGTCACTTGTTTCAAATGTCCTTGACCCTTGGCTTATTTAGTAAGGGACATATCTTCAACGGTGGAACAATGGTTAAAATGCTCCATGTCAAGTGCCATTTCCTTGTGTTATTTTATATTATTTCTCAGTTTGCCCTATTTTAACCTCATTTTGTCTCCTAATGACCACAAAGATAATGTTTCTCCAAATTATACTCTGGGCTTCAGGGCTTTTCAATGACACCTTCTTGTGATTGAGTCTATCCATCTTGCTGGTGGTTCCCATCATTACTAACTAGGTTTCAAGGAGCAGTGGTTTTCAATCTTTGCACTGCTTTCTATAGCCAACCAGGTGCCAGTACCAGTGCCAAGACTTTTTGGAAACACAACGTTCAAAGCCACATGGGGGCAAGAGTGGCAGCAATGCTGTGTATCAAAGGGTCCTAATAGGAGCAGCTGCCCAGGCCACCCAAGGGCATCGCTGTAGAAATGGGATCCTGTCATGGGAAAACATGTTTTTTTCAAAATGCATCAGTTAATAGTGCTGCTCCAGCAGATTTCTGCACTGAAATCTAATTCTCAAAAGAGCAAACATTTTTTTTTATATTCAATTTTGAAATCTGACATGGGGCTAGGCATATTGTCAGTTTCCCAGCTGCCCCAAGTCATGTGACTCGGGCCTGCACTTTAGGATGGAACTACTTTCTGACAGGCTCTTATCTCTTCTACTTAATGTAACTGAATCCGTCTCAGGGGGAGGGACTTGGCTTTTATTATTGATTGTTGTTCTTAGATCTACCAAGCAGCTGTTATCTTGTGTTAGGGAGCTGTTATCTGGTTACATTCCCATTGTTGTTTGTTAGACTGCTGGGGGTGGGGGAAGGGAGGGGGTGATATCACTCCAACTTGCAGTACAGCAGTAAAGAGTGACTGAAGTTTATCAGAACACAAGTCACATGACTGGGGGCAGCTGGGAAACTGGCAATATGTCTAGCCCCATGTCAGATCTCAAAATGAAATATAAAAAAAAAATCAGTTTGCTCTTTTGAGAAATGGATTTCAGTTCAGAATTCTGCTGGAGCAGCACTATTAACTGATGTGTTTAGAAAACATTTTTTCCCATGACAGGATCCTTTTTAAAAGGATTACAGGTATTGGAGGGCAGGACAGTGAGAGTAGGGAATGATAGCAACAGGATGGCAAGATGGAAACATTTGGGAAAGAGGGAAAGAGTAGGACAAGATGGCAACAGAATGCTTTATATCATCATTGACCAATCCACAGCTGTTCATTTATTTGCATAACAATAATAATAATAATATAACACAGATGTTTTGGGACCTTTAAGTCTGTGTCTTCACATAAGGTGACTTCTCATATTAGGGTCAATTGTTCTTCAGAGATCATATTGACATGCAATAAGGAACCTACAACAAGAATGACATTAAAGGGATACTGTCATGGGAAAACATTTTTTTCAATAACAAACACATCAGTTAATAGTGCTGCTCCAGTAGACTTCTGCATTGAAATCCATTTCTCAA
>CM044440.1:131255829-131269335 GCA_024363595.1 Xenopus borealis | reverse complement strand
AATGATAAGGATATTAGAAGTCACTGAGGGGTGTGACCATATAAAGGTACAAGGCTGTAGAGTCTTTCAGGAGAAGGAACTAATTATAGTTTTTTCATACCACACAATTTTATTATTTACCTAGACATGGGTTTGACAAAGAGAAAGGCTTGGCAGCAAATGGGTGAGGGTTGGAGTAATTTAGGGTGTTGCTGAGTGGAAATATCATGACGGGTGCAGCGTCGAGTCTGCACCTATCCCTTTTGCCCAACCAAATCCCAATAACACACACACCCGCTGGTTTGGAGAGAGATGGCCGCAGCTGTTTAATTTCAAATTAACAATAACTTAACATTTTGTATAAATTACAAAGTACAATAACTTAACATTTTGTATATAGATATATTTCAACTTTACACAACCGTTTGTATAACAAACTTTAATAACATATAATTCCCCGGGATGAATGAACGGGGGTTCTTGGTGTGGGATGACTGTGCCCCAACTACCCATTTTGCCATAAACCGGTCTGCATATCACCCCCAGGGGACCCAGGCCTACCAGGCTACTTCCCAATTTACTTCCCTTGGTGCTCAGTACCAAGGTACCCTCTGCCAGCTGCGACAAACACCTTTTTAAAAGGGAGGGGGGGTGGGATGCTACGTCCTTCTTCTTCCTCTCCCCGGCGCCGAATGGTGAGTTCCCGCGCCGCGCTCCTATTTAAGCCCCGCCCCCGGGTCCCGGCCACCTATCAAAATGGAGAACCTGAGGGTGGGCGGGGATAGGCTCCCTCCTAAGCCCCGTCAAGGCCCTCTTCCCTAGGTGCTACATTGGGCCCCAGGACATGGGCCAATGATGTCATAGACACAGCCCTAGAATTTCAGCAGGTCCAGGAGGTGCTATTTTAAACAATCCCTGTTGTTTAAAGGGTAAGGCATTTTTAGTAGCTGTATGCACAAAACGTCTCAATGTCTTAAATATATTGATAATGGGTTGAGTGCAGAGGATCTTGTGTTTGTCTATATGTATTTTGTGGTCACAGCCTCATTGCACCCCCGCCTAATGTGCATTTCATTATTCCAGTTTCCTATGCGTCCTGCGATATCAAACCTTGCATTTCCCAGAGAACATTTAAATCCCTCCATGTGGTTCCAGGCTGCAGTAATGGGCCAATATGTGGACTTCCCACTTGCTGATATGAGACCTGGGGGCACAAGGTTCTGTACCATGAACTGCGGAAACCCGGGAGATGAGAGAGTGGGTGACATTTGGGGGCCGATTTACTAAATTCACGTGAAGTTCGAACGAATTTGATCGAATTTCGAACGTAGGATTTAATCATTTGCTCGAATATGTGAATTTTGGCATATTCGATCATCGAATAGGGAATGGTTGAACGATTGAATACATTTGAATAGAGTCGAATGGACGAATATTCAATCATTCGATCAGCGAAGAATTTTATTTTTTAAGTTTCTTCGATTGCCTACTTCACCAGGTTGGACCTACTGAATTGCAATAGAAGCCTATGGGAGCACTCCCATAGGCTTCTGAGACTAAGTCCTGATCGAATAGGATTCCTACTATTGAAGTGTTTGATCGTTCGAATCGTACGAATCATTCGAACGATCAAATGATTTCTTCGTTCAGTCGAATGATTTATTCGACTGATCGAATAGGTTTGTATTCGATCGTCGAATGATCGAATATCGAATAAAAGGTGGCCTAGAACTATTCGATTAACATTCGAAAATCGATTGCTAATCAAATATCGAATAGAAACAAATTTTGGGGAATAATAGTAAATTTGCCCCTTGGCTTTGTGTGGCCGGAATTCACCAGCCCAGCAACTATATATATATATATATCTGCAATACAGACCATTCCCGGGGCTATAAGGACAGTGGTGTAAATAATCCCCCAGCAGTGGGATCCCATTCGTTAAACACATTAAGGGGCAGATTTACTAAATTCACCCAAAAATAATTAGTTTTTCCTCGATATTCGATTAGCATTCGATTTTCGAATGCTAATAGAATAGTTTTAGGCTACCCTTTTATTCGATCTTCGATCATTCGACGATCGAATAACGATAATTCGATCATTCGAATGAATTATTCGATCATTCGAATAATTCGAACGATTCGCGCGATAGAATAATCCCATAGGCTTCTATTACAATTCGGTAGGTTCAATCTGACGAAGTAGGCGGTGGAATATTTTTAAAATTCTAAATCCTTCGATCATTCAAATCTATTCGATCATTCGCTATTCGATGATTGAATAAGCCAAATTTGCATATTCGACCAATCGAATTTGATCGAACTTCGATCTTTTTACATGAATTTAGTAAACTGGCCCCTAAGTGAGCTTTCAGCATTTGACATACTGACATTTTTATTATTCATGGTTTTAGAAATATTCAGATTTTTATTCAGCAGCTCTCCAGTGTGCAGTTTCAGCAATCTGGTTGCTGGAGGCCAAATTCCCCTAGCAACCGTGCACTGATTTGTAGAAGAGACTGGAATATGAATAGGAGAGGCCTGAAATAAAGATGAATAAAGAAGCAATGACAAAAGATTTGCAGCCTAAAAGGAACAGTAATGCCGACAAATGACAATAAATCATGATTAAAGGTCAACCACCCCATTAAGAAGGTTCCTAGCCCCTTCTGTTTTCTGAATCACCCTCTAGACTAAATAGAAGTGGGGAAAGGGCCCAAATAAGGCTAGAAATGGTGTATTTTGTATACTAAACATAAACATGAACTTACTGCACCACAAGCCTAATCAAACAAATGATTTATGCTTTCAAAGTTGGCCACAGGGGGCTGTCATCTTGTAACTTTGTTATACATCTTTGCAAGACCAAGACTGTGCACCTGCTCAGTGTGATCTGGGCTTCTTAGGGATCATCATAAATTGAGTGTGCAGGGGTGAAGAAACGCTTAAAGGACCATTAACATAAAAAACAAAAAATTTAAAATATTTGTTAGTAAAGGTATGGGGCCTATTATCCAAAATGCTTGGGACCTGAGGATTTTCCCACTTTAAGACAACTAGAAAATCATATAAACATGAAATAAAGCCAATAGGCTGGTTTTGCTCCCAATAAGGAGCAAGACCAAGACACATGCTCAGTGTGATCTGGGCTAAGCTTAGGGATCGTCATAAATAATCAAAAAACAAAGCTGCTTGAGTTCTGCATGGTAAGTAAGGCAGGGGCTCCCCCTGCTGTTCATAAGTATGATTGTTTCCCTGCCAGAAGTTAGGGACCGTCTGACAATTCCTATCGACAGCAGTAAATGAAGGGATACAGTCAGGTTTCTTATAAAAAAGGTACACATTTTTTAATTAAAGTATATTGGAGATAGATTTCTTTTTCATTAAAGAAAGTAAAAATAGGATTTTATTTCTTTGCCTTTCCTTGCCCTTTAAGAAATGAGTTCGTTTCTGATAAAGATTTTTCGCTTCAACGTCGACTTGCGATTTGATCGGCCCAATCACCAGGCCTGACGCACAAGAGCTAACACTTTTCATAGCGCTGACAGATTTTGTCATTTAATCAGCAAATAGAAGGCAAGTCCCTGAGTGGCCAGTCAGCTGGGTGACAAAGGCTAACACTCGCTATGATGGAATGAAGTAGGGACCGTGACTCCAAATACTTCAATTCCATCATGGAGTGGGGTAGTGGGAACCGCAGCCTGGAAAAGTAGCCTTTGTCTCCCTTATGGAGGGGAATCTAAAGCCCATTTATGTGGGGGGGGAGACAGTGTTTTATTTTTATAACAAAACGCATTATTTACGAGGGAATTTTTCAGCCATCTGCTCTCATTATTCCTAATGTCGGGCCACCATCTCCTCACAACAATGAAAATAATTACCTCCTGGAGGGCAAAAAAAAATAAAGATATCGGGATAAACAAAAGTTAATTACATTTTGCTCCCAGGGATCGGCTCAATGTTCCTAATAAAGAAGCAATTAGGTAGGTGAAGGCATCACTTACACTTACAACACATGCAGTTTGGGCTATAGAAGCAGCAGGACTTTCCAGATCTTTTTCAGGCGTCAGTATTGTATGCAGAAAGCCTTTTGGTTCCCCTTTAAAACAAACAAGATCGGCCTAAAGTCCGCTTAGCACCATGGATCAATGCTTTGCAGGACTTGTTGCCCAACTGCAGGTTCAAGAAAACAGAGGATGCTGGGACTTGTAGTGCAATCAACCTTGACCTATACCATACATATAAATCAGGTAGATTTTTTTTTTAACCTAATGGGTGGGAGCTGCCATACATAACTTAATCAGCTCAACCAGTGACATCTCAGCAATTCTATAGAATGCAGTGCCCATGTTAGTCAGAATGCAGTGAAAATTGATGTAATACTTAACTATTCTAAAAAATTATTTTGCTTAGTATTCTGTGTCTAATCTACTATGTGCCACAGGAACTATAAACTGTATTGCAGCTTGTGCCCACCAGAGGGCACTCATTTCCACTAAAATCCAGAACCCCTCAGTGACTTCTAATATCCTTATCATTTACAGTAGGGGGTACATTATCCCTTATAATACATGAGTGATACTCAGAGTTCCCTGTATAACTCAGCCTGCAGCCTTGTGCCTTTATATGGTCACACCCCTCTTCTAATATCCTCATTATATTTGCAGTATGTTTAAGGGCCTTAAAGGGTTATCATATCATTGTCACCTATCTGTGTCATAAATGGAATAAAATATATAAACAGACAGGCCAATATTTGTGATGCTTCGACGTATACAGATAAACAAATGAGTACAATGTCTTTCTTTCCGTGTTATAGGATTGTTTACCCAGAATATAAATGCCTCTACATGTGTTTGTGTTACAGTAATGTATATTAGTTTGTTGATGTTATTTGTGTGGTTGCTTAAGACACCAGAACCGAATGTTGTAATTGTGGCCCAATTGCAACCTGGAACCTTTCTTGGTATTTCTGATGAGCTCATGATTTAGGCAGAAGGTAATGCTGAATGAACCATAATTAATTCATATTTAAAGGATAAGTAAACCTTAAAAATAAGTGAATGTAAAATTGATGAAGGGTCTATTCTAAGCACTTCTGCAATGTACATTATTTATTTTTATTCCAAGATAGTGTTAATATGAATGAATTTTGTTCCAACAGCGCCACCTGCTGATCAGTTTCCCACCAGTCTGACCAGCAAGTAGTCAAGGAAGTTGTCAGGAGAAAGAAAGAGACTGATGTGCTTCTGCTTAGGAAAGATGTGAGAAAAGTTATCTGAGGTTTCTCATTTTATTCCTAAGCAGAAGAACATCAGAGCAACTGGACTACTTGCTGGTCAGACTGGTGGGAAAATTAATTTATATTAACATTACATGTATCCCTTACTCTGCTGGAATTAAAAATAAATAAATAATGAATGTAAATTACAAAAGTGCTTAGACTAGCACCCTGATAATTTTAGAAGATACGTTTTACTTATCCTTTAAGTATAGAAAATCATGTAAATATTAAATTAACCCAATAGGCAGGTTTTGCTTCCAATAAGAAAAAACAAGAAAATTCCCCAGCACTCCAACCTTTAACCCCTAAGTGAGAATTTGCACAACTGAACTGCAACTAACAAAAAAGACACTTTTAGTTACAAAGTTTGTACAAAATTTGCATAAGCTTCCAATAAGGGTTAATTGTATCTTAGTTGGGATCAATAACAAGCTAATGTTTTATTATTACAGGTATGGGACCTGTTATCCAGAATGCTCAGGTACCTGGGGTTTTATGGATAACGGATCTTTTTGGATAATTTGGATCTTCATCCCTTAAGTCTACTAGAAAATCATATAAACATGAAATAAAGCCAATAGGCTGGTTTTTCTTCCAATAAGGATTAATTATATCTTAGTTGGGATCAAGTACAAGCTACTGTTTTATTATTACACAGAAAAAGGAAATCATTATTAATAATTTGAATTAATTGCATAAAATGGGAGTCTATGGGAGTCTATGGCTTTTCCGTAATTCAGTGATTTCTGGATAACGGGTTTCCGGGTAATGGATCCCGTACCTGTACCCTTTAATTATCCATCCTTTGCACGTATGTTATTCCATTCAGACGGGCTCCTTGTATCATACTGACTTTTTCTGTTTCTGCTTTGCCTTTCAGAGTGATGTGCCTTTATATTTTTGCCGTCACTGGCCAAAAAATTCCACTTGGCTTTCTGGGCCACTGCCATTAGATGGCGACAAAGTCATGGTGGAAAGAGGTTGGACGCTTCTTCTCGACGCAAAACACTAGTCTGCTGAACCTGCTCCATATACAAGGTTCCCACTTTTGTTATCTCTCTGGCATAATAAACAGGGCCAGGGTTAAGAATGGGCAATGCAGGAAGGCCTATGATGATGCAGCACAGGGCCCATTTAATGCTGGGGGCCCCTCAGGAAGATTTGGTCTACCAAGTCTCCATGGAGTCATGTAATAAAAGAAACAATGTCTGCAGCGGGCCTAGTTACCCATAGCAACCAATCATATATTTACTTTCAAAGAGGTGACTGTTAATACTATTTGCTGATTGGTAACTGTAGGCACCTCTTTCTACTTTAAAGGGAAACTGTCATGGGAAAAAATGTTTTTTTTTTAAATGCATCAGTTAATATTGCTGCTCCAGTAGACTTCTGCACTGAAATCCATTTCTCAAAAGAGCAAACAGATTTTTTCATATTCAGTTTTGAAATCTGACATGGGGCTAGACATATTATCAATTTCCCAGCTGCCCCAATCATGTGACTTGTGCCAGCACTTTAGGAGGGAACTGCTTTCTGGCAGGCTGTTGTTTTTCCTTCTCAATGTAACTGAATAGTACGCAGTGGGACATGGGTTTTACTACTGAGTGTTGTTCTTAGATCTACCAGGCACCTGTTATCTTGTGTTAGGGAGCTGTTATCTGGTTACGTTCCCATTGTTCTGTTGTTAGGCTGCTGGGGGGGGGGAAAGGGAGGGGTGATATCACTCCAACTTGCAGTACAGCAGTAAAGAGTGACTGAAGTTTATCAGAGCATAAGTCACATGACCAGGGGCAGCTGGGAAACTGACAATATGTCTAGCCCCATGTCAGATTTCAAAATGAAATATACAAAAATCTTTTTGCTCTTTTGAGAAATGGATTTCAATGCAGAATTCTGCTGGAACAGCACTATTAATTAACGGATTCATATTCATATTCATATTGGGTGACTGGCTATTCTGTCCAGCCTGGGTCTTAGAGCAATAATTCAGTAAAGCAGTCAGAAGTGTATCCATAGTATCTGATATATATACTATATATATATATATATATATATATATATATATATATGATATTTATACATTTGCATTGTTGCATGTACCCTGTTCTTAATGGCACACACAGGGTTGCCTAATATGTTTGCAGATTATAAACGGCTGGTGATTACAGGGTATTGCCCATAATTACCCCATTTATTTATTGCCTGATCCCTCGCAGGCACAATGTCGTCACAAGAAAATGTTTTTCTTTATTTGAGGCTGGAAGCGAATTGCGCTTCGTTAAGTCGGGTTGGGAAAAATATATATTCACCCCTGATTCGTGTATAACAATATACTGTTTGTTTGGATGATTATGAGCTTCCGTTTTGGCTGGTACCTGCAGTTCTGCTCTTCCTCCTGGGCTTTAAAGCTGACGTTCGGGCTACTGGTATAAAGGCAATTATACATTGAAAGCTCTTGTTTAAAGGCAGAGGGGCCAGTGGATCCAGGCTGGGCTGCTCCTATCAGAAGGCCAGGTTGCCTCGGGGTGCAGTCAGTGGCCAGTTATAAGGGGCGGTAAAAAGTTCACTACTGTAACTCTTAAGAGCCAGATTTCCAGTTAAAAAGAAAACAAAATTCAGCTCCGCAGAGAACACAATTGCTGCACTTGCAACAAGGCCCCACTTTGAAACAATGAGACTCTAACGATTTAAACTTGGAGGGGGAGATGGGGGGTGCAACGTGCCTCCTGGGAATTTACATGGTAATGGAAGCAGTCACATAGGGGGGTTATAAAGCTCATTATCTGTGGTCTGTAGTGGAATTAACCTGAAAATCTGACTTTTACCGACTGTTTGGGCAAAAATCTGTAAAATGTGCACTTTGAGGATCTATCATCTATATATATCTCTCTGTCTGTCTATATATCTGTCTATCTGTCTGTCTGGCTGTCTGTCTGTCTGTCCGTCGGTCCGTCTGTCTCTGTCTGTCTGTCTGTCTGTCTCTCTCTCTCTCTCTCTCTATCTATCTATCTATCTATCTATCTATCCATTATCTATCTATCTATCTATCTATCTATCTATCTATCTATCTATCTATCTATCTATCGATTCTATCTATCATATCTCTCTCTCTATCTGTCTGTCTGTCTGTCTATCTGTCTCTCTCTCTCTCTGTCTTTCTATCTATCTATCTATCTATCTATCTATCTGTCTGTCTGTCTGTCTGTCTGTCTGTCTGTCTGTCTGTCTGTCTATCTATCTATCCATCCATCCATCTCTCTCTCTCTCTCTCTCTCTCTCTCTCTGTCTTTCTGTCTGTCTGTCTCTCTGTCTGTCTGTCTGTCTATCTCTCTCTCTGTCTGTCTGTCTATCTCTGTCTGTCTGTCTCTCTGTCTGTCTGTCTGTCTATCTCTCTCTGTCTGTCTGTCTGTCTCTCTGTCTGTCTGTCTGTCTGTCTATCTCTCTGTCTGTCTGTCTATCTCTCTCTCTCTGTCTGTCTGTCTGTCTATCTATCTATCTCTCTCTCTATATCTATCGATCATATCTATCAATCATCTATCATAACTTGCACCTTATTCAGACCTATGGCAGGCAGTGAGGACAATGTGCTTGGTACTTTGTATCAGATTTCTAATGCCCCACTAAGTACAGCGCTCACCCAATATAGACACTAAGGGGGGCACTTTTGCATCCAGGGTTTCTGTAGTTGACCCTTATTTAAAGCAGCCTCTCCAGTACAGAAGAATATAACCACTATAACATATAATAACAAAGCACCAGGTTTGTCCATGCGTATCAATACATAACCATAACCAATATGATGTTTTTTTGTTTTTTTTTACCTGTTACTATAGATGAATTCCATCCGGCAGACCCCATTGTATCTTAGCAGCTGATTTGTAGCCCCCAGTAATTGTGCCATAGAATCAATGTGTAAGATGGACAGAGACGTCTTCAAACGGACACAGAGAAGATGAGCAGAAGCAGAGATCATTCAGGGATTGGGTTTATTGGTCACACGCCATTTATAAAATAGATTTACAGTAATGTGGGTCACCATTGATTCATCTGCTTCTGTTTCCTGGTCTCAATCACTGAATCCTCAGCTCGGTCTGCTAAATATCTAGTAGAACTATAACACTCTGCAAGGTCTGAGAATAATTCAGAATGTGTTGCTGAATGAGGGGGATTCTCATTTTGCAATGCGTCGCCAGCCCCATTGTCTACACATGGATTGCTGTCAATTCCCCTGCGTTTGGGCTCTTTGGCAAGATAAATAAGCAGCCAATCCTAATTTTAGTTCTTGAGAGCCTCCGGCTACTGTACTGCATCAACATGATCAGAGATATTTGACCTTTTTATTAAAAACAAAAAAACATGCAGTGGAGTCAATTTTGAGGTAAAAAAAAGTACAGAATGCTCAGATCCTGGGATTTTCCACTTAAGGGATCTTTCTGTAATTTGGATCTTCATACCTTAAGTCTACTAGAAAATCATATAAACATGAAATAAACCCAATAGGCTGGTTTTGCTTCCAATAAGGATTAATTATATCTTAGTTGGGATCAAGTACAAGCTACTGTTTTATTATCACAGGTATGGGACCTGTTATCCGGAATGCCCCGGACATGGAGTTTTCTGGATAACAGATCTTTCTGTAATTTGTAGGGATGCACCGAATCCACTATTTTGGATTCGGCCGAACCCCCGAATCCTTCCCGAAAGATTTGGCCGAATACCGAATCGAATCCGAACCCTAATTTGCATATGCAAATTATGGGTGGGAAGGGGAAAACATTTTTAACTTCCTTGTTTTGTGCCAAAAAGTCACGTGATTTAGCTCCCTGGCCCTAATTTGCATATGCAAATTAGGATTCGGTTCGGCCAGGCAGAAGGATTCAGCCGAATCCGAATCCTGCTGATAAAGGCCAAATCCTGGCCGAATCCCGAACCGAATCCTGGATTCGGTGCATCCCTTGTAATTTGGATCTTCATACCTTAAGTCTACTAGAAAATCATATAAACATGAAATAAACACAATAGGCTGGTTTTGCTTCCAATAAGGATTAATTATATCTTAGTTGGGATCAAGTACAAGTTACTGTTTTATTATTACAGGTATGGGACCTGTTATCCAGAATGCCTGGGACATGGAGTTTTCTGGATAACAGATCTTTCTGTAATTTGGATCTTCATACCTTAAGTCTACTAGAAAATCATATAAACATTAAATAAAATCAATAGACTGGTTCTGCCTCCAATAAAAATTAATTATATCTTAGTTGGGATCAAGTACAAGCTACTGTTTTATTATTACACAGAGAAACAAAAAATTTAATTTTAAAAAATTGGGAGACAAGAGATGGTTCCTATAATTTGGAGTTTTCTGGATAATGGGTTTCTGGCTAACGTATCCCATACTTGTATATGCTTTTTTTTCATTATTTCGGCTGGCTAATGGACCTTTTAGTATGACCAGTACAAAACGGGTGAATAAATAACCCTGTACGACCCTATACTTAGATTAATCTGTATAAGGAGAGACTTAAACTGCTAGGGGAAAAGCGATAATCTTATAAGAAAGCTTTCAGCATCGTGATCTAGGTACATGTACAGGTGTGGGATCTGTTATCTGGAAACGTGTTATCCAAACAGCTCCGAATTACGTAAAGGCCGTCTCCCATAGACTCCATTTTATCCAAATAATTCAAATTTTTAAAAAGTATTTCCTTTTTCTGTGTAATAATAAAACAGTAGCTTGTACTTGATCCCAACTAAGATATAAATAATCCTTATTGGAAGCAAAACCAGCCTATTGGCTTTATTTCATGTTTATATGATTTTCTAGTAGACTTAAAGGGGTTTTCCTCCTTCAAACAACCAGTTGTTTTCAGATAGATCACCAGAAATAACAACTTTTTCCAATGACTGTCTATTTTCTATTTGTAACCGTTTTTCTAATATTGAAGTAGGAGGGGGGGTCGCTGACCCCCCAACTGTTCTAAACTGATACATTTAATGGATACATTTCTTATCTTTGTCCCTGCTGATCAGAATCTCTGGGTTTCATTACAGGCAGCTGTTAGAATTGATACAATAGTTGCTAATACTCCAGAGATGCTGCTGAGAAATGGATCAACTAAATGTTGTAAAATTGTATCAGTTTAGAGTCTGCACCTGAATTACTGAGCTGCCCCAGACTCTAACACCACAGACACCAACATTCAACTTTACACTTATACTTTGGAAAAACAGTAAAAGATAAATAATGGAAAGTAATTGAAAAAGTCTTTATTTATGCAGAACAATCTGAAAACCACTGAACAGAAAAAAGTGTTTGGAAGGTGATAAAGATCCACATTATGGGAAGTTCCATTATACCCAGTTCCCAAGCTTTCTGGATAACAGGTCCCATGCCTGTACTCTTGTGCTTCTATAGGCCATTAGTGATGGGCGAATTTATTCGCCAGGGGCGAATTCGCGCGATTCGCTGCTTGCGAATAAATTTGCGAATCGGCAGCGAAATTTCGCTTAGCGAAAATTCGCTGGAAAAACGAGTCGTTGAAATGGTGATAATGCACAGGAGTCATGCATATCCTGTAAATGAATGTGTGTTTATTCCTTTATTTAAAGCTACAAGGTGTTTGATGTGCATATTAGTGATGAGTGAAACTGCCACGTATTGAGGAAAAGTTTGCAAAACTGCTGAAAAATGTGCAAAAAAAGGGAGAATGGAATCAATGGGCAATTAACTGGCTCTCACACCGAAAGCATTGGAGTCAGTGAGTTTATTTTCTCATGCCACATGGACTGGAGTCAATATAATCCTATAACTAAGGACCGGATGTGTCCGAATCACGTCAGTCGATGATGAGTCTAACCCTTATGTTCTTTTAAATTGCCATAAATAAAATTGGATTTAAAAAAAAAATTATTTGTTGAGGTGAGGTTTGTTTACCAGTTTTGCCCATTGAAGTCACTGGCATTTTCTTATGCCAAAAGCATTGGAGTCAATGTAAGCCTATGATTAAAGACCGGATGTATCTGAAACGTGTCAGGTGATGGAGTGAATTGCATTTTCTCATGCAAAAAGCATTGGAGTCAAGGTAAGCCTATGATTAAGGACCGGATGTGTCTGAAACGTGTCAGGTGATGGAGCCAATGGCATTTTCTCATGCCAAATGCATTTAAGTCAAGGTAAGCCTATGATTAAGGACCGGATGTGTCTGAAATGCGTCAGGTGATGGAGTCAATGGCATTTTCTCATGCCAAATGCATTTGAGTCAAGGTAAGCCTATGATTAAGGACCGGATGTGTCTGAAATGCGTCAGGTGATGGAGTCAATGGCATTTTCTCATGCCAAATGCATTGAGTCAATATAAGCCTATGATTAAGTACCGGATGTGTCTAAAACGCGTCAGGTGATGGAGTCAATGGCATTTTATCATGCCAAATGCATTGGAGGTGTTTTTTCTTGTGCCAAATGCAGGGAAAAAATGTTTTATTCTGGGGAAGAGAAAGAAAATTCAGGTGTAAATTTAGCAAAGATTCACAAACATTTTCATCACTCATGAAAACATAAATGTTGCCATCGCTCAGGTAACATGATGTTCTGAAATGCCTAAAAGCTATTGCCCTAAAGCAGCAATTACTGACTTTGATGAGATCATGAATACATCGACTTGCAGTTTGTCTGTCCATAGCAGATTAATGAAGTTAGAAAAAACACAAGCGTGAGTTGCCCCACCATTTCTCCAGTTACAAAACAAGATGGGGCAAATACCATTCCTGCTTTGCAGTTTACCCAGCCTTTCCCTCTCCCTGTAACTTTCCAAATGGTTTTAATATATTTTGCACAATTTATCCCAGCAATATACAGAATTAGTTATCTGAGGTTCAGAGGTTTGAGCTCGTGGTTTTAAGAAAATAAATACATATTGTTTTTCCCTCTGTTTATATGAACATTTATAGTCCAAACAAAGTCCAGCTTTGTACAAGTAATTTATTCATAATAAACTGACCAACCTGGAAGCCCTTCGGAAGACAGAGTTTGCTACCAAAGAATAATAAAAAAATGCTATAACTACTTCTAATGAGTCTATATATGGATAATAGCCTGTAAAATGCAAGAAAAATGTCCTAAAATGCTGCTTTTTTCATCTTGTCTTTGTTTTATAAATATTTATTGCAGTAAATAAGGATTCCCCCTAACTGACCTTCAGACTGGGCCCCCTTAGCTCATGACAAGGTTACAGATATATA
>CM044440.1:131220289-131250674 GCA_024363595.1 Xenopus borealis | reverse complement strand
TACGGAGTTCCACAGCTGAGTTTTTTTTTATTTAGAAATATGTTTTTGAGCTTCGCCTTCTCTTTTGCTCCATTCTCTATAAATAAACTTATAAATGTAATTCAATTTCAAGAGCTTTATGCTACACATACAAATCTAAACTAGTGATGGGCGAATCTATCCCGTTTTGCTTCGCTGAAAATTGGCAAATTTCCAGCGATATTTGCGAATTGGCGAAAAATTTGCGAAACAAGTTGCGGCACGTTTTTTGATGCGTTACGTCAAACACGATTCATTGCGTCGTTTCCAACACGCGACGTGTCACGTCGGTTTCCACGCGCGTCGCGCCATTTTCGTCGTGCAAACTCAGCAGGCGAACTTTCGCTGGCGTTTCGCGAATTTATTCGCCTGCGGCGAATCGCGGGACTCCTATTAAGATATAAAAAATACACACAGTGGTCTTCCAGCTGAATATAAAATGACCATGGCATATAAAAATACAGGAATGGAATCCATTAACTGGAAGCCCGTTATCCAAAAAGCTCAGAATTACAGTAAGGCTGTCTCCCATAGAGTCCATTTTATCCATTTAATCTGAATTTTAAACATTCCTTTTTCTGTGTAATAATAAAACAGTAGCTTGTACTTAATCCCATCTAAGATATCATTAATCCTTATTGGAAGCAAATCCAGCCTTTTGGGTTTATTTAGGGGCCGATTTACGAAATTCACGTGAAATGATCAAAGTTCGATCGAATACCGATCTTACCAATTTTTCATGAAATCGGATATGCAAATTTGGCGTCTTCGACCATCGAATATTGTATATCGAATAGATCGAATGATCAGTTAAGTTATTCGACTGCCTAATTCGCCAGATTGAACCTACCGAATTGTAATAGAAGCCTATGGGAAGCTCCTGCTCGAATACCATTCGTACGATCGGAGCGTTCGATCGTTCGAATCGTACTAATTTTTCGGACGCTCAAATGAAATTTCACGATTCTGTTGTGAAATCGAACGATCAGTGAATTCATCGAGAAACTGGATATCGAGCAAAATGATGGCCTAAAACAATTCGATAAGCATTCGATGGTCGAATACTTATCGAATTGCCAATTTGGTCTAATTTATTTTGGGGAATAATAGTAAATTTGCCCCTTAATGTTTACACGATTTTCTAGTAGACTACTGGCGTAAAGATCCAAACTACGGGAAGATCTCTTATCCAGAAAACCCAAGGTCCCAAGCTTTCCAGATAACATGTCCCATACCTGTACTCTCGTGCTACTTTAAAGCATTTATCTGGGTCGTGTTGCTTTTAGAATGTTATTTATGTTTGAAGGTGCCACCAGGTGAGTATACGTGCTCCTTGCTTTCCCATGATATTGTCCATGATGGTCCAAACTAAGATATAATTATTGGAAGCAAAAAGAGCATATTGAGTTTATTTAATGTCCCATACCTGTATTTTATTGTAGTTCCATGGAAAATGTAGATGAATTACACTTTAAAGAAATATAGCACACATCGGTATAATAAACCAATGCCATTTAGTAGGTGATCTAGTAAAGATCCCCAGCTCATGGTATGATGCAAAGACTCTTGCATGAAGAATAGCTTTGTAGCTTGACCACACTCCTTGTTCTCTGTTCCAGTTTAACGTTTGGTTCCCTTGTCTTAACGGGAGGGGACTCTCTCCCTGGTCCCCTCCCGTTAAGACCTGGTGCCACCCTAGTAGTGGAGGATTCCTCCTGAAGCTAAAGGTGGTTGTTATAGGTGGAAGTGGGAACCGCAACCGGGATCTTGGAGCTAGTTCTGGGATTTCTTCCAAGGCTTTACTGCTTGACATAGGCTATAGGGAACTTTTTACACCCTACTGCAGTGATCCTCAAACTTGGCCCTCCAGCTGTTAAGGAACTACAAGTCCCACAATGCATTTGCCTGACTGTGGCTGTCAGACTCCTTCATTGCATTGTGGGACTTGTAGTTCCTTAACAGCTGGAGGGCCAAGTTTGAGGATCACTGCCCTACTGTATCTCCTATGCCACAAATGGCCCCCAATGTCTAGTTTCAACAGATGGCTCTATTTTAATTCTGGTTTGTCCATTTGCCAAACTGGATTCCATTATCATGGCAATTCCTCCAAGTGATATGGCACGAGGACCTTAGAGTAGGCTATGTGCTTGTACCATGTTATTTCTGGAGTTCTAGAGATTGTTTATTTCTTTTCTTTTCAACACTGTTACCCCTGAATAAAATGTTTTTGGAATATGTGTAGGCACAATTTCAGCTCTACAGTCGTAAAGTCTGACCACATTCTGTTTGTGCGCTAAGGGAATGCTGGTGTTCTACAGACAAAGATTTCCCTGTACTGGAGGTGCGACATACACATAAAACGATACCTCGTAACAATTACAGAACATGTAGTTCAAGGAATGGTTCCCTTAAACACAACGCTTCTCTTTGAACCTAACAATTTTGTATATTTTGAGAATTTCTTTTTTTTACTGCTATAACAGCTGCCAGGCTTCCCCATAAATGTTTGTTTGAGGGAAATGTTTTATTGATGATAAAACGCAAATGTTTTTATAAATTGATTGCCCAGCTAGTGTCAATAAATCTCTTGTCACTTCCTCCAGGTAGAAAGGATTTTGTTACAGGAGCTGGCAATATCATTTACTAGATGTTTTACAACTTTTAGACTGCAGCAAATGTGAAGCCCCACAACAACGATCCTCCGCAGCTTGGGTATTACTGTACTGTCTGTATCCACTTATGGCAGGTTTTGGAGCACTTTGGGCATCAAAAATTCCTTCAAACAGAACAAATTATCTTGATGAGGTATGGGATGACCTTCGTTATCCATTATTGAGCCATGCAGATGTTTGTGCCTTCTTCATCTGTATTGGTGACCACAGCTACTCACTCTTGTAAATTGTGCCCAATTAAAGAGGAGCCCAGATGCTAAAGCATTTGATACAGTGCCACACAGAAGGTTACTGGTTAAATTAAGGAATGTTGGCCTGGAACATAGTATTTGTACCTGGATAGAGAACTGGCTAAAAGATAGATTACAAAGAGTGGTGGTAAATGGAACATTTTCTAATTGGACCAGTGTTGTTAGTGGGGTACCGCAGGGCTCTATACTGGGTCCCTTGCTTTTCAACTTGTTTATTAATGACCTGGATGTGGCCATTGAAAGTCCGGTTTGTATTTTTGCAGATGAGACTAAATTGTGCAGAACTATAGGTTCCATGCAGGGTGCTGACACTTTGCACAGTGATTTGTCTAAGTTGGGAAACTGGGCAGCAAACTGGAAAATGAGGCTTAATGTTGATAAATGCAGGTTATGCACTTTGGCAAAAATAATATAAATGCAAGTTATACACTAAATGTCAGTGTGTTGGGAGTTTCCCTAAGTGAGAAGGATCTTGGGGTTTTTATAGATAACAAGTTGTCTAATTCTGGGCAGTGTCTGTAGCTACTAAAGCAAATAAAGTTCTGTCCTGCATAAAAAAGGGCATAAACTCAAGGGATGAAAACATAATTGTACCTCTTTATAGATCCCTAGTAAGAGCTCATGTGGAGTATGCAGTGCAGTTTTGGACTCCAGTCCTTAGGAGGGATATAAATGAGCTGGAGAGAGTGCAGAGACTAAGTGCAACTAAACTGGTTAGAGGGATGAGACTGGGACACTTCAATTATGACACTGGGAGACTGTCCAGGTTGGGGTTGTTTTCTCTGGAACATGATTCCACTTTACACTAAATACATTAGAGGACATTATAGACAAATATTACCCATAAAGAGGATCACCAGAGGCCACCCCTTCAGACTAGAAGAAAAGGACTTTCATTTAAAGGAACAGAGTAGGTGGTTCTTCACAGTGAGGACAGTGAGGTTGTGGAATGCACTGCCGGGTGATGTTGTGATGCTCATTCTGTTAATGACTATAAGAGGGGGATGATTTACAGGACAGATATAATACAAAGGCTATTGTGATACTAAACTCTACAGTTAGTATAGCTATGGGCATATATGGTTTGTGTTTGAAAGAGTTGAGATGTGTGTGTGTATATGCTGGGTTTTTAATTTAGAGGGGTTGAACTTGATGGACTCGGTCTTTTATAAACCAAATTTAACTATGTAACTATGTCCTGGAAAACTACATGCACATAATTCATTTAAAGATTGCTTCAGATTGCATCACAAAAGACATGGGAATTAGGTATGATAGATCTGTATCTCTACTATCCAGCCAGCCAGTTGCAATATGTCAAATGGTGGTTTGACCCTGATCCCTACAAACCTAAAACCACACTCCAGGCAATAGCTATGGGGCCACTAGAAGGACTTAAGACTTTTACTGTACCTTGCATTTTTCGAAAATGTGTGGTTGAACATAAACATGCCAGTGAAAACACATGTGCATGATAATATGCGTTTTTCAGCCGTCAGTTTTCTTCTCCCAGCATGCATTTCTGTTTTTATCTCATTTCCCACAATTTTGCTCAGAAGAATTTTATTAAACTTATGTGGAAAAAAAAGGCAAGCAGAAAAGCAATTTACACGTAAAATGTAGCCGGGCTAATTGTCAATACACAACATAATTACATCACCAGCAGATAACGACGCAAAAATGTATTTCGCGATCCATCATGCAAGAGTTTGAAAATACGCAGTGAAGTGTATCTTCAAACCTGCAGATCCCATATGGCGTATTGACGTTTCTGCTGAAAAACACAAAAAGTGGCATCTCATGGTGGGTATTGGCTCGCAAACGCTCAGTGGAAATTGCTATAATTCACATTGCAGAATTTTCAGTAGAGCTTCCTTTCATGTGTATTTACACTTGACTAGTGATGGGCGAATCTACCCAGTTTCGCTTCGCCGAAAAATTCGCGAATTTGCGAAAAAATTCACGAAACGACGCGCAACTTGTTTTTTTTGGCGAATTTTCTCTGGCGTTTCGCGAATTTATTCCATCACTAGACTGCATGTTTTTAAAAAAGTAACATAAAAAGTCGTCATTCTGTACGAACAAGATTTCCGTTCATGCCATGAACCAGTCAAATTGAGAAAATCGCAAATCAGACAAATTATTATTCTCTACTAATTTTAATCACGCTTTCATGGCAAAGCCCAAATTACCTTCTATGGAAGTTTCCTTTCTCGGCAGTTCTATCCATAGGGTGCTAAAACTTTTGCTGTCAGGAATGCAACTCCCTCTAAGCACAGCACATGAAAATGGTCCTTATTTGGGATATATCTTCTGGTAGAGTTTTTGTTGTACCGTATTAGCCAGTTGCAAAAGTTATTGGGTAGAACTTTTGATATGAAGCATAACACAAATGGTGTAAAGGTGATACCTTTATTATCTAATTATATCCATCTAACTAAGATGATAATCGCAGTATGACTTCAGAACACTGGGCAAATACAAGATCCTCTGCACTCAACCCATTATCAATATATTTAAGACATTGAGACATTCTGTGCATACAGCTACTAAAAAATGCCTTCCCCTTTAAACAACAGGGATTGTTTGTCCATATATTGCAATATATTTAAGCTGAACAACTACGTCAAAGTCATCCCATATCTGGCCAGTCCTACTCTCAAATTGCATCTGATTCATTAAGAATTCTATTACTTCATTATACATTTTACACAGGGACTAAGTTTTACCTGCAACTTACTTGCTGCTTTCAAAGTAAAACTTAGTCCCTTTGTAAAATGTTTAATGAAGCAATAGAATCCTTAATGAATCAGATGAAAATTGAGCGTAGGACTGGCCAGATATGGGATGACTTTGACGTAGTTGGCCAGCTTAAATATATTGCAATATATGGACAAACAATCCCTGTTGTTTAAAGGGTAAGGCATTTTTTAGTAGCTGTATGTACAAAATGTCTCAATGTCTTAAATATATTGATAATGGGTTGAGTGCAGAGGACCTCTTGTATTTGCCCAGTTTTCTGAACATTGCAGTTCCTTCTTCGAAGCTGAATCAGCTTTCAATAAGGAACTGCAATGTTCTGAAAGCTTGCTGTGGTTATCATCTTACTTAGTCAATAAAGGTTTCATCTTTTGTTATGCTCAATATCAAAAGTTCTACCCTATCTTCTGATAGAAAAGCAAGCATTGACAAAACTTTTCCAAAAAATGCATTGAAATAGCACCTGAATCCAACTATATACTGTAGTAGTTGTGTTTTCTAGTATACAGTATGTAAACATCTAAGAAATTGTCTGCAAGAGTCTGGGAGCAGAGCAGATTAACTCATATCTTATAAATGGATAACTTCTTCCCATGTTGGATCCAAATTTGGCATGACCTAAACACACACTCTAGTGCTCCTTCCAAATATATCTGCCACCCCTGTCTTGTTCTTGAGCAATAGTTGATATAATGCAAAAGACTGAATACCATGGCCCATAAGTAAGCCACTGCAATAAGTATAGAATAATTCAGACGATGTGTAAGGACTTGCGCTCACCCTGGTGGTCTAGCGGTTGCCCCTCGAGCACGCGGGAGCGCTTGCCGCGTGCATCCTCCTCCTTCATGCGCCGGCTCCTTAGTGCACGCTGCGCACTTCCGGGTTTTGTAGGCGCATGTGCGCTGGCGTGATTACGTCAGCGCGCAATGGAGCGAAATTCAAACTGTACTTAAAGGGATCCTTGAGTTCAGAGCATTGCCCATTGTTAGGTTCTATTAGTTAGTTACTGGGTGCTATTACTACTGATTCCTGTGTGTTCTCCTGGTTTTTGACCTTTGCTTTGCCTGACTATTCTGATATCTCCAATCCTGACCTCTTGCCTGTCCCTTGACTATTCTTCATTCGCTAATCCTGATTCCGGCCTGTCTGACTATTCTATTCCGCTTGTGCTGGTCCGGCCACCTGTTCCACTTGGCGGTATTCTTCAACCCAGTATCATTGGTGAGACTATCGTGCCCCTGTGCTAGCCAGAACTCTTAGCTTTACACCTCTCAATAAGTCCAGGTGGCATCTGAGTAAGCTGAGGGCTCCTCCCGAGGCCAAAGGCGGTCACTTAACTGGTGAAGCCGAGCTGAGACCAAGGTGCTTAGCAACTGTTCTGGTATTGGGTGCCGTTCGTGACACGATGCCTTTGGGTGTGAAAGGGTATCTAAGAAGTTAAACTTGCAGCTTCTTCTTTTTGGGAGGTGATATAAAGCTCTAAAGTTACTGGACCTGTGATATCTGAATTATGGCTACAATGGTGGTGGTAAATACAGCTATACACTTAACAACTGACCACATAGACATTGTTAATTATACTATTAAATAGACATTGGAACGTACAAAGTAGCAGATATGGAGAGATATAGTTTAAAAATGGCTGGCTTGTCACGACTGTGGCCTGTATATATATAAATGTTGATTCAAAAACGGCAAACATTGCTGCGCTTCATAACAAAGAAGATGTTCCTTAGAAACAACTACTCAAATTTATATAAAAATGTAAATAAATGGCAGAAGGCGGAATTGGTGATCGACTCATGGCCCCCAGCAAGTCTTTTAAAATGGTGGAAGAATGTTGGCACAAGGAAACTTGGCAAAACATTGGAATTTTTATTTTTAGCAACAAATCTACACCTCAGCAGACACCAATATTTTCACCAATATTGGTGAACACCACATTGAAAAATACACGAACCAAAATCCTTACAAAATAAACTGATACAAGGAAACCGAATATCCAAAAAACATCACTTTGGAGCAGTGTCCTAGAGCAGTGATCCCCAACCAGTGCACATTACTCTCCAACTCCTTGGATGTTGCTCCCAGTGGCCTCAACGCAGGAGCTTATTTTTGATTTC
Source organism: Xenopus borealis (assembly GCA_024363595.1). NCBI lineage: Eukaryota > Metazoa > Chordata > Amphibia > Anura > Pipidae > Xenopus > Xenopus borealis. The sequence goes on along the minus strand of CM044440.1, from coordinate 131,242,850 downwards.
CAGGCTTGGAGGCAAGTTTTAGTTGTATAAAAACCTCCTGTAGGCTGCCAGTCCACATAGGGGCTACACAATAGCCAATCCCAGTACTTAATTGTCACCCCAGGGACCTTTGTAACGGATGTGTTGCTTCTCAACTCTTTTAACCTTTGAATGTGGCTCATGAGTAAACAAGGTTGGGGACCCCTGTCCTACTGAGAACTCTTCTACTTGATGCACCTACAGCTTCAAAGATCTTAATTGGTTCCATTTTTGTCTTATATTTTTTAATGATCTTTGTGGAACCACAAACTAAATCCTAGGCTTAGACATGGCTGTCACATGTTCCTGGTTAGCCTCAACAGGTTAACGGGAACTGTAAATTTGTAGCAGCTCTCCTTGTTTCTGAATCATATTACGATACCTCTAGAAACATTATTTTTTATGGTGCTCAAGAGGGCTCCATACTTCAAACAACATCTTATCCTAAAGGATACCAGATAGCAGTTGTAATGTTGATAGGGTGTTAGCGGAACAAAGGTCTAATTGAACTCATAACACAAAAGAAAAAACAAGTGTTCCCTTAGCGAAGACTGAGGACCCATGTTTTATAATGTTGGCATGCTCTGTGTGACGCATGGTCCCACCGCATGGCTACAATTAGCCGTCATTGAAACCAGTTGTGCAATCTATGATTTAATGCTGAGGTAGAGATGGAGTCTGGAGGAGAGGAATGTATCAATTTGAATTTTGCTCTACGACTCCCATCAAACATAACACTCTGTGCTGGTTCTAATTTAATAGCATTTCGGTCCACGGTACAGAACAAATTGGTGATCATGTCAATGGTATTTTTGTATAGTGATATCACAGTTCACCATCATTAAACAAACAGACTTTGAAAATCTCAGGTCAGGTCACGGAAGTCTAACTTGAGTGCAATTTAATTTCTTTTTTTCCCCCCCTTTTTTTTTCGGAAAGTGGAAAATATTCCACAGCCACGCTTGATTTCAGACTGTTTAGTGAGTTCTGTCAGCTGCCGGCTTTTATATGTTAATATGACTTAGAAAATCCCACAATTCCCAATGAATGGCAGCCCCAGTGCTCGTGTGGTCGCGGTGCAGTGGGAAATTTCATTGTTGCCTTTGGCTACTAGAAGTATTCCTGCCAATCAGTGCTCGCCACCCAAAAGCCAGCTGCCAATCAGGTGTCAGTCTAGTGCAATGTCACCGGCAGTATGGGAAATTGGAATATTTGACATTTTAATCATGGCTCTTGCCACTGTAGAGGCAGCCCGTATATAACCTGGAGAGGATTTTATTGATTGCTCAGAATGGAAATTTATCACTGTCCGGGTTATTGTGTTTTCCAACACAACAAGTGACAGCGACGTTAAGTCTAATTGCCTTGTTTCACTGCGACTCCCTCTCCTGCGCAAATGATGGAGATTAAAACTCAACACCAAAAACATTAGCCTTGTTTGAAGCAACACCACAGCCATCGATATATTGACTTTTGCTCACAGAATTGTCTTTGTCTTGCTCCAGCTCTACATACACGGCATGGCTTTTGCTTTGGCATGTTCCATAAGTGCAGCAGGGTGAGAGCATAACTTTTATTGGGGAACTTTTATCTATTAAAACAATGTTATGGTGCCTATCATTTTTAGGTTCATATGAGATTATCTCATTGAAATCATCATTAAATTATTATAATTAGTGTTCTCTACCTGTTATCCAGAATGATGAAGACCTGGGGCTTTCTAGGTAACAGATCTCTCCATAATTTGGATCTTCGTGCCTTAAAGAGATACTGACACCAGAAAATAACCTTTTTCATACCCATCATAACATTATCTTAGTATGGCAAAATTATAAATAGCATTCAAAGTATCTGCCAGATGCTCTGGCGTCACGTTTCTTACCCCCATCTTCCTCTAAGAGGAGGCTGCCATATTTATGCAGCAGGAGTTGGATAGCATTAGAAACTTTAAGGGGATACTGTCATGGGAAAAAATGTTTTTGTTTTTTTTCAAAGCGCATCGATTAATAGTGCTGCTCCAGCAGAATTCTGCACAAAAATTAATTTCTCAAAAGAGCAAACACATTTTTTGATATTGAATTTTGAAATCTGACATGAAGCTAGACATTTTGTCAGTTTCCCAGCTGCTCCAAGTCATGTGCTCTGATAAACTTCAGTTATTCTTTAGTAATGTACTGCAAGGGGTGAAATAATCCCTTTCCCTTCCAGCAGCACATCAGCAGAACAATGGGAAGGTAACCTGATAACAGTTCACTAACAGCTGCCTGGTAGATCTAAGAACAACACTCAATAGTAAAATCCAGGTCCCACTGAGACACATTCAGTTACATTGAGTAGGAGAAACAACAGCCTGCCAGAAAGCAGTTCCATCCTAAAGTGCTGGCTCTTTCTGAAAACACATGACCAGGCAAAATGACCTGAGATGCACCTACACACCAATATTACAACTAAATACACTTGCTGGTTCAGGAATGACATTTTATATTGTAGAGTGAATTATTTGCAGTGTAAACAATGTAATTTAGAAAGAAAAACTACATCATAAAAGTCATGACAGAATCCCTTTTAACTGACAGACTGAAATGGTACGGTCAGTTTTAGGAACTTAAAGTAATAATTACTTATAAAAGCAGAACTATCAGCAAAAAATGATCAACGAGACCTATATGTAACTAATAGTTATAGTTACATTTACTAAATTCACATGAAGGATTCAAAATTCTATTGAATTTTAAAAGAAATTCGAATTTCAAATATACAAATGAGGTCACTTCGACCATTGAATTTTCAAAATTCGACCAATTCAAATAATTTGAATTGAATTGTATTTGAATACTCGATGGTCGATGGTCGAAGTACTTCCCCTTAAAAAAAAATTTGATAGGCCAGTCCGCTAACTTGGATCCACCGAATTGCTTTAAAACCCCATGGGAAGCTGCCATAGGTGATCGAATGTGATCGAATATAAAAAATTAGATCGAAGGGTTAAAATCGTTCGAATCGTTCGATTCGAAATGATTTAATCGACCGGTCAAATTTTTTATATTCGATTATTCGATTGGTCGAATTGCAAAAACATTCAAATTTGAATGTTTTTGGAATTCGACCACCGGGGTTTATTAACCCTCGAATTCAAATTTTTGTAAATCTGCCCCTTAATGTAGATTCATACTTTGAAAAAAATTTTTTGTGTCAGTATCACTTTGTCTACTAGAAAATCATATAAAAATTAAATAAATCCCATTGGATGGTATACAGAAGTCAAATTTGAAGAAACGATACAATGACATACCACCACTTTGCAACCAGAGTACGATGCAATACAAGGAAGCGTTAGCCTCAACAAAAATGGAGAATTCCTCCCGATATTTTGGCTTCTTGTAACTGTAAGGGTGCCAACTAATTTTCGCCTGTGTCGGGTTGGGCATAGGAGCAGATGTGCAGGCGTGTGCGTCGGCGTGCGTCCTGACGTCGGCGTCTGTTTGGCTCCAATTCGGGCCTATTTAAGGATGCCTGGGACTCTGGACTCTTGCCCGATTCTCATTCGTGGTTCCTGGGTGCACCTATCCTGAACTTTCTACTGCTTCTGCTCGTGTATGACCCTGCTTTGTTCCTGGACTTACGATTCTTCGCTGCCTGAACCAAACCTTTGCCTGGATTTCGACTACGTCTTGCTTCCTGATCCTTGTCTGTACCGTGTACCTTGGACTGGTGTTTGGACTGTTGTCTACTCCTTGGTCCGCAACCTCACCGGACCCATCGGCCCTTACAGTAACTTTGTTATACATCTTTGCAAGACTAGACTACATACACATGTTCAGTGTGGTCTGGGCTTCTTAGGGATCGTCATAAATGATAAAAAAAAAAAAGCTGCTGGAGTTCTGCATGGCTGGTAAGTAAGGCGGGGGCTCCCCCTGCTGTTCAGAAGTATGATTGTTTCCCTGCCAGAAGTTAGGGACCATCTGACAATTAATATCCACAGCAGTAAATGGAGGGAGAATTTCACTGCATACATTCAGGTTTTTTATAAAATGGTTACTCTATTCCAGCTGCAAAACCCATTCTCAAGCCGGAGCTAAACTTTTTCATTGTGCCTGAAATCGGAGACCATCTTGTTCCTGATTCCTCCATCCCTTGGGATATGCGAAAAGAGGGAAAGCTTAGTCATTTCATACGATCACAGGGAAATGTCATGGAAACCTAACTACCCACATGGAACATCTTAACAAATGATACAATATCGCACTTATAAATTATTCACGCGGCATTGCCTTCACTAACTTTCTACGGAAGGATTTCAGCCCCCTCCCTCTTTAATTCCCGCATCCTCAGGAGTCATATCTGCAAAATGTCCAAAAACTGGTCATAATGGGGCACATGTTCACTGTTGTGTAACATACAACTCCCATTAACAATAATGTGTAATTCGATTGACAGCAATGAAAATTTACCTAGCAATATGTTGCAGTAATAGCCGACTGCTCTTAGCATTTAAATGATCATTTCAGCATGCTTTCTAATTCCTTCGGGCGGATATTCTTTGCCTTGTTCAATAGCGCCATAGATTAAGTGGCAATAATGTAAAAATGGTAGCAGCTGCAGGCAAGGAATGCTGGGTATAAAATGGCTGTCACATGACAAGTGTCCCGGATACAGGTATTACTGCACCAGGTGCTGCATTGTCTCTTTCAGTGCCGAACCTCAGAGATACCATTTCATTTTTCGGCAGTAGGTAATGAATATGAGATGTTTTAATTCCTTTGTTGTCTAATGAAATAGATGTGTATAAGGAGCACTGGGGCTCATTTATAGACACCGGGCAAAGTAGCACTTGGAAAGTAACCCATGTCAACCAATCAAATGTTTGCACTCAAACCTGCAGCTGGCTAAACACAAAAAGCCAATCACTGACCTGTTGTGATTGGCTATTGCCCATGTGGAAACTTGAAACGTGTTTATAAATATTCCCCAGTAGTGATGCTAAAGTTAATACAAGTTGACCCAAGGACTAGTCATTGCCATCTTGGAGGTTTTTCACCTTCCTCTGGACCAACAGCAGTTATGTTGGTTATATATAGACTTAAAGGAGAACTACAGTAAACCCTTTATTAAAAAAAGACCCCCTCCTCTGCTGCCCCCCGAGCATAGCTCTTACCCTGGACAAATCCCCCAACCTTTTTACCCACCCCTTGCGGCAGTTTTAGGCATCAGAGTTCATATTCTTCTTCTTCGGTAATCTTCGTCTATTGAATGGCGTTTTGGCACATGCGTAGCTGGAGCAATTTTCCCACACATGTGCAGAAACTCGTGCTTGCAGAAGATCTAGAAGAAAACACGAAGATTACAGAGGAAGAAGAAGATGGCTGCCTTGAACAGCATTGCCTGAAACTGCCACGAGGAGTGAGTAAAAGTTAGTGACATTTGCCCAGGGTAAGAACCAACGATGGGGGGGGGGGAGCAGGGAGGGGGGTTTAGTTCTCCTTTAAAAGGTTGAACTTGATAGACATGTCTTTTTTTAACCTAACTTACTATGTTAAAGACAGAAATGGGAGCGACCTTGAACTATATTTTTTGTGCCTGTATGTATTTTGTAGTACCACTGTATGTATGTGATATATACAAAGCAACACAGTAAGTTAAAAACACACGCCCATCAAGTTCGTCATTTTGAGTCTGTTTATAACCTGCCTAATTGCTAGTTAATCCAAAAGAAGTCAACAAACCCCATTGGAAGCCTCTCCAATTTGCCTCAGAGGGGGAAAACATTCCTTCCTGATTCCAAGATGGTAATGGGACCAGTCCCTGGAACAACTTGTACTATGAGCTATCTTCTATAACCCTCCAAGTGAAGTCAAGAATTCTGGAAGAAAGAGAAAAAAATCCAGCCTCTGGTGCAATACTTCAATCAAGGAAATTAAAGTGCATGTGTGCCAGTATTATTGTTTCATTTCCTTGAAAGTGTTTGTGCAAAAACAACGTGTAGGTGTAAGGTGATTTAAATACCACACTTTGGGGTAGATTCATCAAAGAGTGAAGTTAAGAGTGAAGTTTCGCCACTAGAGTGAAATTCCGCCACTCTCCATTCATTTCTATGGGATTTTTAAAGGCGTATTCATCAAAGGGTGAACTTTCACTTCACCCATTGATGAATACGCCTTGCAAAATCCCATAGAAATGAATTGAGAGCTGTGGAATTTCCCTCTAGTGGCGGAACTTCACTCTTTGATGAATCTACCCCTCTTTCATCAGGGACCTTCTGTATTATCTAATATCCACTGAAAACAAAGTGGGCCAGAATAGTTTAATAGTGTTTTAAAGTGGACCCATCACCCCAAAATATTCAAAATCCTATTTTATCACATTAGTCAAGCAAAATGAACATTAATTACACTATATAAATTATATAAATTATTTGATTCTTGTTTCCTTCAGTCTGGGAATTCATAATTATAACAAGCAGGCAGGAGTCATTATATGGACACTGTTATTAAGACAAGCCTTGTATCATCTCATCATCTTGTTTGTGCCTAAGGCATAGAGGAGGGGCAGACAATATTTGATTGACAGCTGAGATTTTTAAATGAGCTTAAAACAGCTATGAATGGTTTAATAAAAATTTGAAATTGAATTTCATGTTTCATTTGAAAAGGACTTTTATTATACAGACGGGTCCACTTTAAGACAAGCCTTGAATCATCTCAGCATCTTGTTTGTGCACCAGAATGGGGGACCTGATGTCTATCCCCATGTCCTGGCTACACAATTAAATGGAGAACTGGGGGAATGTGTGGGGAGCAGTGACATGTAGGAAGTGCTGAATGGAAAGTGAAAGTAATTATCTGCCTAAGGCATAGAGGAGTGTCAGACAATATTTGATTGACAGCTGAGACTTTTAAATGAGCTTAAAACAGCTATGAATGCTTTAATAAAAATTTTAAATTGGATTTCATGTTTAATTTGAAAAGGACTTTTATTATACAGATTTTTGTGTCTGGGCGACGGGTCCACTTTAATAAGTAATAAATAGAAACCCAAATGGGATACTCACAAACAGAGATTCGTAAAAGCATTAATAAAAAGTCTTTTTAAAAATCCTGGAAACCTCTCTATGTGTTTCACATGGTACACCATGTTTCCTCAGTCGGTGGCGTACCACATGAAAATGTGCAAGACTTTAAACATGAGCCAAGTTTAGTCTGCATTTCATGAGTTCGGTATCGGCATATTGGAGATTGCTGGAGATATTGGTATGCTTGTATGTAAGCTGCAGGATCAGCTTGAACTTAGAACTTGGACCAACAAGATTCCTCCATGGTATAAGGATATCCTTATGTTGACCCCTCATACATAAATTGTCGTGCAATTTTTTTGGCTCCTTAAAATAGGTAACGTGTGTGACAATCGTGGACACTTATGCTCAAGATTGCTAAATTGCTTGGTTAAAATTACAACAGTGAATGAGTCTTCAGTTCTTCAGGTGCACAGTGGGAACCTTGGAATTTCTGCCACCATCAGGTAGGAGGTATCTCCAGGGTTTCTATGTCTCAATATGGGCTATTGCATGGGATTCATCAGAACAGACTAGTGAGTCAAGGAACATGTTATGGCCTCAATGTACTCAAAATTTACATCCACTTTTGGCGTGACAGTAATTGTGGCTGTGTTCGTAAATGAACCCATAAGTTTAGTATCCATCTATGCTAAGTGTTATGCTTATTGATGTGCTCTAGGCAAAAAACAAACTGTCATTAGAATTGTGTATCTGTCCAGAATAATCATTTCGCTGATACACACAACTCTACTTGACAATTCACAGAATTAATTATGTACATCTGTAGCTTCCAAACCTTGTTTATGTTCCTTGACAGATTCCTATATTCGAGAATGCTCTATTGCCCATTCTTTTTTAAGTGGAATCAGCATTTCTGGAACTTCTGCTTTCACAGTAGAGAATACTGTTTTCTACAACATTAAGGGCCAAAGTCTTCTTATGGGTGAGTCAAAGGAACAATAACCATTGTCAGGGGGTGTAGTTATAAAAGTCACTTGTGTTCTAAAGAAAAGAAATACATGTAATCCAGGATTTTTACACAGAACCTCCTTTGCCTTTTTGTCATTAGGAAGCAGCTCATCTAGTGATTCAAATTGGAATAAGGCAATGAGATTTTTAAATGCTCAATTGGTCACCATTTGTGTCAGATGCAGTTGGCCTTTAAATTTGGAAGAGATTGAAAATCAGCTAATGACAGAATGAACTACATTTACCTTCTGGTTTGCTGAAAAAAAAAACCCAAAAGAGACCCATATTACAGTATGTACTTGCTCATGTTAGGGGAAAACTGACTTTTTCCTGAAAAGTTGAGAAGAAAGGGTCATGTCTTAGCTAGACTAACCCTATCCCCAAAACTGGAAAAGACAGTGTATCAATTTTATGTATAATACAGGTTATTACTCCTAGTACTGGGTTTCACTCTAGACCCTTAATATCACTTCCCCCCAATTCTAGTAACTTGGCTAATAATTACTGGGTCAAACTATTCCTCCGCCATTCTTGGGGTCCCTTACGAGGTCAGTGATTTGACAGAAGCCTTCCATTGCCTAGAAGGTTACCAATACCCAAGTCAAGAGGTATGTTACTAAGGACTGGACTCTTTATAGGGATTTTCATCACTCGTTGTTTGTGGGCTCTCTCTGTTGGTAATTTACTTACCAGAACCATATTATTAAACAAAACTCCAAGGCAAGGAAGGTTCTTCAGAATAAGAGTTTATTGGACCAAACATTGGAATCTTGGGAAGCTTGTCACAATGTCCCACTTAGCAAGTATGACAATGACACCCCCAAAACTGGAAAAGACAGTGCATAAATTTTATGTATAATACAGGTTATTACTCCTAGTACTGGGTTTCACTCTAGACCCTTAATATCACTTCCCCCCAATTCTAGTAACTTGGCTAATAATTACTGGGTCAAATTATTCCTCCGCCATTCTTGTGGTCCCTTACGAGGTCAGTGATTTGACAGAAGCCTTCCAATGCCTAGAAGGTTACCAATACCCACCAATAATAAAGTCAAGAGGTATGTTACTAAGGACTGGACTCTTTATAGGGATTTACATTACTCGTTGTTTGTGGGCTCTCTCTGTTGGTAATTTACTTACCAGAACCTTATTATTAAACAAAACTCCAAGGCAAGGAATGCTCTTCAGAATAAGAGTTTATTGGACCAAACATTGGAATCTTGGGAAGCTTGTCACTTAGCAAGTATGACACTTCAAATGTCACACCTCTTTGTCCAAGTTTTTAAACCTTTTACAGGGCATTTAAGGTAAGGCAAGGTAATCATCCTGTTAGAAAGTGTCCAGTCCTGGGAATGGCCATCAATGCACTTAAGAACTTTATCAATGCACATGAATTGCTAAATGAACACTGCCTGCATTGATTACTTGCCAGTGACTAGTGCAAAACTAAATTTTATAGAACAGTACTTGTGTTTATGACATTATTAGCCATGGTTTTCCTCTTTAAAACTCTCCCTTTTACTTGTATAGATTTTTGCAAATATGATATAAAAACATGAACACAATATTTTGGGTTTGTTTTCCATTTTATTCAAGAAGAACACTTAGAAGAAAATATTGAGATAAAAACATGGTCTCCCCAATATTGAGATGTTATCCCCTGCTGCTTTCTATTTAAGATCTCCTTCTAATATCATAGAGGTAAGGAGAGTCTTGTTATACCTGGCTATGATAATAATTACACCTAGGAATGTATTATTTTAACTAATAAAATTATATTTGTTTTTATTCATTACATGTGTAGTGCTGGATTGATAGGACAACTACTAAGGGGGCCATTTCTTTAATATCACACAGTGTCGAACAAATATGCTTCTCAAGCCATGGTTCTCCTAAATATATAATAGTTATGAATAAAAAACAAATTTGTTTGGCAGTTGATGTAAATAATTAAGGTAATATAGGTATCTGTCCATAATTACATATATTTGCCTATGATTTTCATTAACTTAGGGTAAGGATTATGTTCTGAACTTGTAAGCAAACAGAAAGGATTGGAAGGTGAAGAAATTATGCACACATAGACTGTCTCAGCTCTGATTGAAACAAAAAGACATAAAGGGAGGGGCAAAGTAGTAGATTTCTATTGAGTAGGCATTCAGGAATATCACTGAACAGGCCTGTATGCAAAGGAGAAAGAAGAGAACATATTTCCCCATATGTAATAAAAATCACTAAGTTTACCCAAGGGCAGTAACCCATAGCAACCAATAAGATGCTTGCTTTTAAACATGTGATTGGTTACTATGGGTTATTGCTCCTGAGAAAATTTAGTGCGTTTTATTACATAACCCCGATAGTGTTGCTACTCAGTAATGTGGTTCTCACCCTACAAGATTTTCAAACATATCTGGTTTTAAGCCAAATATCTATTAGGGAGGACCCATACATGGACAGATAACAGCCACCTTGAGTAGCTTAAATCTGCCAACTTGGATGGTGGGTGATAGTGTAAATCATTATTGGTGAGCAGCTCTGAGCATGAATACCCCATTGAACAGAAAGGTATTTCACAGCAGATATCTAACTTCTGGGAATTCTTCAAGATTCCAGACTTTTATGTCTGATAACTCTGCCCCTTTATTTTCCTTAACATAGGGTGTAGACTGGTGAACCAATCAGTCGATTTGCTGTCAAAATAGAAATAAAAATGTTGAAACCATTTGAGGATTTGTCAAGTGAAATATTTACAACAATAAAATATGTTCCTGCCATTTGTAAACAATTGAATCATAACACAAATGATTTTCCTTAAGAAGAGCTGTCTTGTTTGACATGCCACTTTTATAAATGTAATATTAGGTCTTTAGAAGCCATCTGACTTCCCCCGGGCGTAATTCTCCCCACTCATTTGTTTGTCAGCTAGAACAGATCATATTATTACAAGTGGAATATCTCTTAAAATAAATGCAACAAGACATATTTTCATCAATTATCTGCTCTCCAGTGCCCATCTCTTGTGGTGATCTAAAACATACCAAGGTCTAAAGAAACACTTATATATATATATATATATATATATATATATATATATATATATATATAAATATTGGTGGAAATTTCCCAGAATCATGAATATGCCATCTCATACATTGGCAGTATGTATTTTACCATTATGCAAGATACATAAAAAAGTTTTCATTGTTTCTTCATGTTATTTATTTATAAATGAATCCATAAAGAAAAAAAGGAGAAAAAGAAGTGAACATAAGGCCAGCTTTAGGGTAGGTGGAAAAAAATACTTGTAGTAGTGACCAGGATCCAGGCTGGCGAGTCATCCTTGAGTTAAATACCTTCCTACATATTCAAATCCTATGTTACTAGGTCACCCATCTAGTAAGATTTCAGTACTTTCCAGAACTACAGGTATCTTTATTTATGTACAGTTCAATGTTCCCACCACCTTGTAACCACTCAACTACACGCAACTGCCTATATTTAACATTGATCACAGCAATGTTTAGGACCATCTTTGAAGAGGATCTAGATGGTCCAAAACACTTTGTAATCAACCATGAAACTGGATTATGTTATCCATGGAGAATCTGACAGGCATCTGAGGAATGGTGACATAAAAAGTCTTGAAGGTCCTCAACAACTTCTCAGGTTGCCAATTGGAAAGTCCTCTTCTAGCCCTTTTTTGGGACTTTCTAATAAAGGTGAATTCCATGTAAACGTTACACATCACATTGCAACCTACCATGGCATGGCCTTATAATGTATGTGTTGGTCTGGTATACCGTGTTGGCATACTGTAGCTCAGTGATCCCCAACCAGTAGCTTGTGAGCAACAAGTTGCTCTCCAACTCCTTGGATGTTGCTTCCAGTGGTCTCAAAGCAGGAGCTTTAAATTCCAGGCTTGGAGACAAGTTTTAATTGTATAAAAACCAAGTGCACTGCCAAACAGAGCCTCAATGTAGGTTGGCAATCCACATAGGGGCTACCAAATGGCCAATCACAGCACTTATTTGGCACCCCAAGAACATTTTCATGTTAGTGTTGCTCCCCAACTCGTTTTACCTCTGAATGTTGCTCTCGGATTCAAAAGGTTGGGGATCTCTGCTGTAGCTCTATGATATAAGCTCTGACATTCTGAGTACTGTGTCACGGCTAATAGACACCAGGAATTTCTCAGGGGTTCCAGAGATGTTGGTTCTTGTATTGACTCATGCTTGCCTTAACTGCTTTTTGGACTTTCTGTTCCTTTAACTTCATTAGAAAGAACATTTGAATTTAAAAATAAAAAGAGAGCTGATGTCAACTGTTATATGAAATTGACATTTACTCAAAATAGTATGGATTCAACTGAAACAACTACTATTCTGTCAAGTGATCCTTTCACCATTGAAATTCAGCCAGTATAGTTCATATTTCTCTCTGTCAGAATTCTCAGCTACTAAAGTTTTTCTAGGTGAGGCCTGATACTCGCACTGAGGTATCCCCAGGCATTTATAGATTGGTCATTTCCACCTAAAATTTAAGTTTCATAAAGCTCCTATTATGCAATGACATCGGAAGCAAATTGATTTCTACACAAATTCTCTGCTCACCTAAACTTCTATCAATATGAAGGTGTGAGCTTCCATCAATGTGCAGATATAATGATGTCACAAAAGTCCATTGCTCCAGCAGAAGTGCAATTTGGAAAATGGCATTAGGTAATTCTGGAGTGCGCTGCTGCCCTAAAGCATGAGAACTGATAGGGGAATACACTGTGGAAATCGCAAACGATTATATATTAATTCTACACAGCATTTTTGGGGACGTGCTCTTATCTGTTATCCAAGAGGCATGTCGTCAATCACCTGGCTGAACTCCAGCCCGACCATCAGTCATGTCATTCTTTAACTAAAGTGAATTAAAACATACTGAAAATTATTATGCATACTCAAATATTGCCTGCTAAAATGGCATACTAAGTACATCTTATAAGCTGGTGCTTACCACTGCTTTAAACAGGATCCACTCATTTTCCAACTCTTGTAGACAGGTATGAGTATGTAATTAAAATGTACCCATAGGTACAGATATTTACTAGAGGCTGTTGATAAAATTGCATTTACATTGGTAGATAAAGCATCTTTACAGGCAAACCTTTGTACTGGTATCTCCTAAAACTGGGATACTTACAGTATGAGTCTCCATATTGTTTATGGTCAACTCAAAGATCTCCTTTGATGCAGGAGAATGTATTCCTACAATAGCACATTGTAATTGATACTAATACTTTTTTGAGTCTAAAACCACATTTTTAATCTCCTGCACCAAAAAATCTAGATTCAATAGTAGGATTGAATCTGATTCTTTTTTTCTGTGATGTGGGTCACCCATGATTTCCACTGGAGGAAACAGGGCCTCCTTAGTTACACTACTGGATCGCATTGCTGAATGGCAGAAAATGTGGAGGTTTTAAGGTCAACAACCTGATCAATGGCATCACTCTTGAACTGATGAAGTCTATCATGACTTGATGGAATCAAGAAACACTAGAAATTCAATCTAAAATCATAATTATTTGTCATCCTGTAACAATCAGTAACATTTGAAAATCTGCTCCACTGTGATATGATTTTATCTCTCTATAGATCTGACCTATGGTTGCACCCAGAATACAACCCTTCAAGTACAGATCCGGCAGTTTTTCAGGAGTTCCATACCTGGAGGAGCCGAGGTGGAGCCAAGGTACTGTGAGATCAGTGATCTCCTTTAATGGACCCACTCAATTAGTGCATCTTTTATAGTGACAGCTTGGTGTTGGCTTAACAAAGCGATAATGTTTTACTGCAAATCTCTAAATGTCTGCAGCAAATTGGCAGATAAAACCAGAAAGGGATAAGAGCTGTTTGCAGATATCACACAAAGAAATTAGGAAAATGGCATCTCTCCTAAATGGGGAAGATTAAGATGCTTTAGAGTTGCAAACAATCTGGTTAAATTATTCTAATTCTCATTTCTGGCTACGCTTGCGGTTTAAACAAAAGAATGATTGGCCACAGTTCAAAACGGCATTAGGAAAGATTAGTAGCAACTACAGAGACACTGTCGGAACCTATTAACTGTTTGTGGAGCTAGTAATAGAGAAGATATGATCACTATTGAGCATCACATTCTCAGTCTACACTTACTCAAGTTCAAAAATAAATGAAACAAGCATTTTTAAAATTGGTTCAATTGCCTTTTTTTCATAGAATTTAAAAAAATATCATTGATATTTTTTTTCATTACTTGGACAATGTAGCTGTAAACCATCTACTGAGCAATGAGACTTCACACATTTACTATGTCTCACATGAGGCATTGCAAGGTTTTCATAGGCGTCTTTTCATTAACCCTACTAAAAAAAAATCTGGATTAATGACAGTAAACAAAAGAAATGGCTGTGGTGTGATTTGGATAGACTGTTTCTCCTCTAAGCTTCTGAGATGTTGAGAGGTTTAGGTGTAAAACCATGAAAAACAAATTGATCACAGTACAATCATGATCTGCATTTTGTAGTCAAAACTGGGCTAAGATTTCTCAGCCTCAGAAAAATTTACCCCCTACCAGGTACTGTTTTCAAAGCCTTAGTTCAAAGATTATTTTATTTTATGTCCAACACTGTGGTCTTATGAGATGAAGAATGTATTTCTACCAGACCTGAATATTGGATGTGCTCATAAGTTCATATATTTCAGCAACATTTCGCCTCTTAGTCAAAGAATATTGAGAATTATCTTCTGCTTCCCATTAGGGCTGGTGCAGACAGGGAGATTCGGGGAGTTTCTGTCGCCTGGCGATTCTGAGAGGCGACAATCTCCCCGAACTGCCTTCTCCCTGTCCGCCTCCTGTTTAAGTAAAAAAGCGCCAGCGCCAATGCACATGCGGCGCATCGATTTCCGGAATCGCACGAACTTGCTTCGTGAGGAAACTTTGGGCGATTCCGGAAATCGATGCGCCGCGTGTGCATTGGTGCTTGTTGATTTAAACAGGTGGCGGACAGGGAGAAGGCAGTTCAGGGAGATTGTCGCCTCGCAGAAGAGGCGATTAATTGCCAGAATCTCCCCGAATCTCCCTGTCTGCACCAGCCCTTAGCTTGATGATGGCTCTTGTGCCAATTGATATCTTGCATGAGATCAATCTGTAGGCCATTGAAGGTCATAGTTGGTTTGAAATGTTAGTTGCAGTGACGGATATAACAATGTGTGACCTTGTGGCATAGTAAACGGAATGATGAACAAATGAATGATGAGTTGAACCCAAAAGTTCCAAAAACCTTTTGTATGAGGAGAGGTGGAGAGACAGCAGATGTGTTAAAGGAAAACTATACCACCCAAAATGACTACTAATAACTCTTGCCCTTTTACATCTCTTGCCTTGAACCAACATTTTGTGATGATCTCTGTGCTGCCTCAGAGATCCCCTGAACAGAAATACTGCAGCTCTAACTGTAATAGGAAGTAGTGTGGAAGCAAAAAACATAACTCTGCTTATTGACTCTCAACCTAACATGTATGGTTTGTTCTGTTTGTTTGTGTGCACCGTGAATCATACAATCCCAGGGGGCGGCCCTTATATTTTAAAACAGCAATTTTCTATTTATAATTACCCAATGGCTCATACCACTAAAAAAGTATATTGTTATGAAAATGGTTTATTTGCATGAAATAGGGTTTTACATATGAGCTGTTTTCTGCAATAAAAATCTTTTTATAGAGACCCACATTGCTTGGGGGGTTTAGTTTTACTTTAAGATTTGCAGTTGTATATATTTCATCTAAGAAAAACAACAATTTGATCTGCTATTACACAGTGTAATACATATATGTTTTCTGGCCATAGGGACCTCTTATGTAATGTTTTTGCTGCCTGTCTCTCTATTAAACCTTAATCTTTGTTTTTGTTTTTTTTAAATGTGGAAATGTGTCTTTTAGAGACATCAGAATTTTTTCCTGTGAAGAGTAGAATAAGTATCTCTGAAAGCTTGGGGAACGTAGAGGTTTTTCACAGTTTCCGGCTTGGCCACCTCAATGGGAAGGACACCAAGGGATTTCACGTTTTCATACTGAGTTGGAAGGCACATGCCACCTCTGACACCTCCTATAATACCTTTTAGATCAGTAATATAAAAAACAGACGCCCATCGTCGCTCTAAGCTCTGGAAGGGGGATCACAACATCCCCGAATCCATCTTGCTCACGTCTCAATTTCTCAGCATGTTTAATAACTGCAAAAGTATTTTATTGTCTCCACTAATAACAACGCTGTGTTTTTTTGTCCTGAAGCAGCTGGGTGATGGTGAGAAGAATATTTCATTATTTCAAGTTCTCAAGAGGTTTGCACACATATACAAAATCTTGGGATTCTGGTGCTGCAATAAAATAGCATCTTTTATTCTAAAATATTTGAAGAACCGGCAGATTTTGTATAGGGATTTAGCCATTGTATTAAGATGCCAACACATACTAGTCTCCTTTTTGTTGCTGCAGATAACTAGACCTGGGCAGCTTTGCACCTTTTATAATATCACCTCATATATTTTAAATGTATAATCCAGATTCTCATAGCAACAACACTGGGGATTACTAGTGCATGCTGTAGTGCAGTGATCCCCAACCAATGGCTCAAGGGCAACATGTTGCTCATCAATCCCTTGGATGTTGCTTTACGTGGCCTCAAAGCAGGTTCTTATTATTTAATTTTAGTTATGAAGGCAAGTTTTAGTTTCATAAAAAGCAGGTGAATTGTCAAACAATTAATAAATAAAAATAAATAAAAAGCATGTGTATTGTCAAAAAAAAAAATAAAAAAAATAAAATAAAATAAATAAAAATAAATAAATAAATAAATAAAACCATAAATAAATAAATAAATAAATATATATATATAAAAAAATAAAAAAATAAAATAAAACCAAAATAAATAAATAATAAAAAATAAATATAACCAAAATAAATAAAACCAAAATAAATAAATAATAAAAAATAAATACAATAAATAAAACCATAAATAAATAAATAAATAAAAAATATATAATACATTTATAAATGAATAAAAAAATAAAACCAAAATAAATAAAAAGCAGGTGAATTGTCAAACAGAGCTTCGTGTAGGCTGCCAGTCCACATAGGGGCTACCAAATAGCCAACTGCAACCCTTATTTGGTACCCCTTTGGAACAATTTTAATGCCTGAGTTGCTCCTCTACTTGTTTTACTTTTCATTGTGACTCATTGGTATAAAAGGGTTGGGGGCCCCCTGCTGTAGGTTATATAGAGAATAATAGTAATTAAGTGTGGCTTACAGGGTACTATATTGTTTTTGGTTTTGATGAGAGAGAGCCCTGTAGAAACCTTGGACACTGTCTTGATTAAGAAGCCAATTTGTCTTAAATTAGATTCTAAATACAAAACAATAACTCAAGGCAACCACTTCATACTGCAAGCAGGTATGGTATGAGATTTAAAATTGGCCTTAACATAGGCTCAAACAGCCCCCCACAGGCTCAAT
Organism: Xenopus borealis; assembly: GCA_024363595.1. Taxonomy (NCBI): domain Eukaryota; kingdom Metazoa; phylum Chordata; class Amphibia; order Anura; family Pipidae; genus Xenopus; species Xenopus borealis. The sequence goes on along the minus strand of CM044440.1, from coordinate 131,225,267 downwards.
AAATAATGGCTGCCTATGGAATCTTGAAGCTCCTCTGGCATGTGGGAATCTACTGATTGGGCCTGAAAATGAAGGATCTTATTAGCTTGTATTGGTGAGTCTAATTTACAACTGGCTCATGGTGCTTTGCAAAATTTTGTAGTTCAATTGTTATTCTTTTTTAACCACTATCCAGTATTTTTCCCAGAATTCCAGCATCTATCTCAATTGTGTTTGTCAATAAGATAATTTCACAATTTGTGCATAGCTTGAGTGGGGATGGCGTAACTTCTGCACAACAATGTTCTTGGTGTTGATAATTGCATGAATGTCTGGTTTGCTTGACACAACCTGCTAGAGGAACCCTTGAACGACCACCATGTCCAAGCTTGCAACAATTTCTGAAAGTGGTCAATGTGTGTTTATTTTTGGATCCATTTTAGCTCTTGCTCTCGTGATCCTAAATGAAACTTCTGCAAGAGTCTTTGTGTTGTTTCTGTAGCCCCACTAGTGCTCGTGTGCTGTTCTGGTGAGATGTTACACACTCATGTGTAGTCAGTACTTATCTGACTGATAACATAGCTGTTGAAGACACAGCACAGCTTTTCTCAGAACATAGAAAAGGTTGCTAGGAAACAAAACCTCCAACTACTTTATGGGGTCTCTGAGGACCCTAGGAATTTCTTGGGTAACTTGTTCAGGGGAAAATTGCAAGACTCTTCAATAAATCTTAAAGGGAAACTGTCATTGGAAAACATGTTTTTTTCAAAACGCATCAGTTAATAGTGCTGCTCCAGTAGACTTCTGCACTGAAATCCATTTCTCAATAGAGCAAACAGATTTTTTAATATTCAGTTTTGAAATCTGACATGGGGCTAGACATTTTGTCAGTTTCCCAGCTGCCCCTGGTCACATGACTTGTGCCAGCACTTCAGGAGGGAACTACTTTCTGGCAGGCTGTTGTTTTTCCTTCTCAATGTAACTGAATAGTACGCAGTGGGACATGGGTTTTTTATATTGAGTGCTGTTCTTAGATCTACCAGGCAGCTGTTATCTTGTGTTAGAGAGCTGTTATCTAGTTACCTTCCCATTGTTCTGTTGTTAGGCTGCTGGGGGGGAAGGGAGGGAGTGACATCACTCCAACTTGCAGTACAGCAGTAAAGAGTGATTGAAGTTTATCAGAGCACAAGTCACATGACCAGGGGCAGCTGGGAAATTGACAAAATGTCTAGCCCCATGTCAGATTTCAAAATGAAATATTAAAAAATCTGTTTGCTCGTTTGAGAAATGGATTTCAGTGCAGAATTCTTCTGGAATGCACTATGCATTTTTAAAAATATTTTTTTTCCCATGACAGGATCCCTTTAACATAACAACATGCATTTGCCTAAAAATAACACCATCATTAAAGACTGTGAACCACGGTTACCTTCAAAGGATGAGCATCTACTTTTAATTACAACCACAAACAAAGCCTTTTAGATATATTTTCCAATGAATAACTACTGATATGATTTCCGGAATATCCGTCACACCAACCCAAGGTCAGCATGTGCTCCCTGTGCATTTCCCTTTTCCTTTGATGTTTGTAGAATAATGTTTCTCGGAGCTCGGGGCTGATCAGGATTCCGAGATGGTTCTCACCGTAGGACCCTACTAGGCGGGATAATATTGTTTCACGGAAGCTGAATCACACGAATCGTGCATGTCAGGAACCTTAGGGAAATGAAGGATGTTGCTGCAAGTTTTGCCAGGGGTACAATTATAATTGTTATTATCTTTGTTATCACATAATACCATCCCTCGTGTCATCATTTGCATCTTAATTTATGTAATGTTGCCATTAATAAGGATGTCTACTTTGCATCAATTAGATTGCAGTGACATTCACATCTATGATTTTCTCTCTCTCGCTGAGGTACCTCGACTCCTTTGCATGATAGACATCAGACATTAATACCCTTTCAGCTCTTGACAGCTGCTACTCAAACACTCAGTTGTTCAGGGTTTCAGCTTGAAAAATTAAAAAATGGTTCAGTTTTTAGGAAATACAAGAATACTAGCTATAGTTTTTTGTAATTAAAGTTTTTAACTGACCTATACAACACTTCTTCAGAACCTAATTATGGTACTCACTTTTTGGCCCATAAGTGCAGCATGACTGTACCTGATGAAAACCAACACCAAAAATTTGCCTGTAAATCTCATGGGTGCAATTGCATATGGATTGCACCCATTGGAGAAAGAACACCATGAGGGCAAGCCATGGGCAAATACTTTTAATAGTGTGATTTATTGGCACATTGTTACTGTGTCAACAAAAAACTAGTTGACACAGGAACAATGTGCAATGGGTGTCCTGTACTTTACACCAGATCAATGGCAAGACTACTTGAGCAACTGAATATTGTGATAACAGCCTCATTGCACCATGGTTTAATGGTTTAAAAATTACTGGTGAGCAAAACTTTCCCTTGTCATCCAATCTGAGGCTGCATTTAGTGGTCCTATTTCATTCTTGAGCCTTTGGGATGGGTGACTTTTGGGTGGTACTTGGTATCTCTGCTCCCCTTAGCAGCCCATGACCTTGGATGCCTCAGACTCAGACTCAGTCGAATGGGAGTACCTTTGGGCAGTAATGCAACATCTAGGTATTGGCACAGGTTTTATAAAGTGGACAAAAGCCCTATATAATGCACCACAAGCCATTTATGTTTCTAAATGTTTATTTTATAATGTTCAGTTATCTTATTTAGGTGGCTTTACCATCAAAACCCTTTGGCTGAACTCACTCACTGAATCCACTTTCCCATTCCCACATTCTTCACATTGAAGACACTGGTGGATCACTCACTGGCCTAGAAAAGAGTCGTCTATTGGCCACCTCTAGAATTTTTCCAAAGTCATGTAACCAAACCAGCTCCATCAGGGGTGAGGTTTCCACCAGTGTTTGTGGGAGCGAGGTGGTGTTTCACTGCATGTCCATTGACCTGTGAGTATTAAATTAATTATACAAAGAACATTGCTGGTGTGTGCTACCAAGGCTTTCCAATACTTCAAAGTCCCCATATTTACAGCCTATAAAACAGGAAACCTGTGAACCGGGAGGCCCAGCTTCCAAATCAGTCACCTAGCCAGCCTATAAAGCTCTGGTGGCCAGATAAAGCAATAAAATCTTGCAGAGCCCCCCCCCCCCTTTAGCCCTCCAGCTGGCATACTGCAACTGTCAGTATGTCAATACCTGGTAGTTTAATTGGCATAGTTTTAATGCCCACTGTATGCTTATGTCCATCTCTGCTCTTTTAGCTGCATATGATAACAGATATAAGTACAGATATAGGACCTGTCATCCAGAATGCTCGGGACATGGGGTTTTCCTGATAATGGGTCTTTCCGTCGTTTGGGTCTTCATACCCAAACCGTCGTTTGGGTCTTGGTGTTGCTTCCAATAAGGATTAATTATAGCTTAGTTGGGATCAAGTACAAGGAACTATTTTATTATTACAGAGAAAAATGAAATTATTTTGAAAAAATTGGATTATTGGGATAAAATGAAGTCTATGGGATAAGGCCCTTCCATAATTCTGAGCTTTCTGGATAACAGTTCCCATACCTGTTGTACTACTTGTCTAAATCCTTTTCATGCAAGCTTCCAATTGGACTCATTTATGATCGGGCTGGTACATCCATATCAGTGCCGGTCTTTCTATTATCTATGGCGCACAAAAAAGGGTAAATTTACAAAAGTAGATGCAATTTTCCATCAGAATAATAACCCCCTTTTTATTATCCTAACCATGGCCAGTTTACAATAGAGTAATATGAGCTAATTGCTCAGTGGTTGGCATTGGTTACTGAACCTTGTAAATTAACCCTTCAGATTTTCTTTTTATAGTCGGCACAATGTCATCAATATAATTTTAATAATAACAATTCACTATATGCCCAAAGGTATCTGGATACATTTATCCAGACATTTGCTTCTGGGAAGGATTCCATTAGGTGTTGGGACTTGTTGGTGAGATTTGCTTCCATTCAGCCCCAAGATGTTTAGTGAGGTTTGACATTGTTGGGAATCAGGCCTAATTCACAGCTGGGTTCTAATTCATCCCACAAGAGTTCAGTTGGGTTAAGGTTGATACTATGTGCAGGCTGTTCAAGTTCCTTTGCTTCAATCTAGGCAAACACATTATTGTGCTGGAACAGAAAACATCTTTCCTTAAACTGTTCCACAAGTAGGCAGCATGGACTTGTTGTGAATGTGATGGTACTCTGTAAAATTGGAGAAAAAACATTAAGGCTACAAAGCATAGTTCTAGCCCAAACCACGGAACCAATCCTCAGACCAATATTACTCCTCCATCACACTTTACTGCACCAAAATGCATTCAGATGGGCAATATTCTCCTGGCATCTGCCAAATTGATAGATTCATCATTCTGCCAGCTGGAGAAATGTTAGTTATTACTCCAGGGGAAACATTTCCACTGCCTCAGAGTTCATAGGTGATGACCTTTAAAACACCCCAGTCAACGCTTACCATGGCACATGGTGATGTTAGGTTTGATCAACCAGAAAAAAACCTGATTCAGCCTATGAATAGTTCTTCTGCTTCCAGAGGACAAGTCATTTTAGTTGTCCATTTAGTGACAAAGCTCTGCTCGTTGTCCCTTAGTTATGCGGAGAGTATGTCTCTTGTGTTCAACTCTACAATCCTTTAGAAATGATTGATAATTGTTTCAGTAGAAAGGTGTAGGGATTCGTTGCAGTAAAGTAAGTAGAATTTAAAACAACAAAAGCAACGACTAGCAGTTGAACTCGGCACTAATGAAGTTCTGTGGCTAATGATCCATTCCGGCTCCCACTGTGTGTGATTACGAGTAGGTTTTGTCCCTTTCTTTCATTATCATTGCAGAATGGGGAACTGGATGATTGTTAAAGCAAGTTAAAATAGGTGACAATTAAAGGCTAAATAAGCCAATATGTATGTTGTGTGTAT
>CM044440.1:131189681-131213972 GCA_024363595.1 Xenopus borealis | reverse complement strand
CTGTTACTATAGGCACCATCTCTCCCATACATATAGGCACAGGAGACACGCATATAATCAATGTACAGTAGCTGACAAGTTGGATCAATATGCGAGTTAATATTTTCTAAAAAGACACATTGAACTGTGCCAGCCGTAGAGTTCAAGCATCACATCAATGTCATCTGTGACAGCTGTCAAGGACGCCCGTTGTTCAAACACAAGATTTCCCATTAAATTAATACAAAATGTCAGCAGTGAGGTTGACATAGTTAAAGAGGACAAAGTCTTGCAGCAAATTTAGTTCGATGACTTCTAAAATGAGACATATCTAGTAAGTAAAAACAAAAGCTATACAATAAAATGGCAACATCTGAGGCCCAGTCTCCGCTATGACTATAAATGATATTAACTGCTGCCCAGCACAAAGTCAAAAAGCAAAGCTATAAATGTGTCGTATGAAATTCTGATCCGGTAAATTTCTTTCTTTTCGTTTGAAGTTGAAAGTTGCTTCATAAAGTGACACTGTTGATCCGAGTGCAGAAAAAGGAAATCAAATATTTTGAACATTCCAAGTGAATAAAATAAGAGGACTTTGTGCTCAACACTTTAGAATTGAGAGCAACATACCCCTATGGCCCTGACTTTATTAGTTGCCCAAAGTTCATAACTGAACTTTTGTATTGAAATTCCCAAAAGACTACAAAATGATTTTTCTAGATAGAAAACAATGATATTGTTATACAGCAAAGCCACGAGAACAACATGGGCATTAACGGGGGGAACTTAGAGATTGAAAAGTTTTTGAGTTGGAAGTTATGAGAAGTTTGAAGATACGGTTATATAAAATGACTTCAAGCTCAACAAAGATCCAAATTACGTAAAGGCCGTCTCCCATAGATTCCATTTTATCCAAATAATCCATATTTTCAAAAATGATTTCCTCTGTAATAATAAAACAGTAGCTCGTACTTGATCCCAACTAAGATATAATTAATCCTTATTGGAGGCAAAACCAGCCTATTGGCTTTATTTCATGTTTATATGATTTTCTAGTAGACTTGAGGTTTGAAGATCCCAATTTTCAAGAACCCCAGCCCCTCCTGAAAGTACTTTCTGCAGTACAATTAACTGTGTAATCAACTATTCAATCAACTAATCAACTACAAGGATGCAGAGAATCCACTATTTTGGATGCGGCCGAACCCCCAAATCCATTGCAAACATTTTTTTACTTCCTTCTTTTGTGATGAAATTTTTTTGGATTCAGATTCGGTTTGGCCAGGCACAAGGATTCGTCCGAATCTGAATCCTGCTGAAAATGGCTGAATACCGAACCGAATCTGAACCCTAATTTGTATATACAAATTAGCAAGGGGGAGGGTAAAAGTGTGTGCGGCAAAAAAATTTTTACTTCCTTGTTTTGTGCCGAATATTTTAGATTCGGATGTGGTTTGGCCAGGCACAAGGATTCGACAGAAGTCGAACCTACCCTGGTATGTAGAATGAAATAGCTGTACACTACCATCTTCTGGCTGAAGGAGGTATTAGCAAATGTGCTCTACCTAGTGCTTTGATAAACCCTAGGCTTTATTTCGGGGGCCATGACAGAAGGTGTAGCTATATCTGGTAAAATAAAGTTCAAACCCCAGGGGTACCCAGGGCACAAAAAAGCAGTCACCCCAAGTCTCCCCCTAACTGACCTTCAGACTGGGCCCCCTTAGCTCATAACAAGGTTACAGATATATAGAAACATTGGGGTGTCACTATAGTTCCAGGGGTACCCAGGGTACAAATAAACACTCACCCCAAATCTCCCCCTAACTGACCTTCAGACTGGGCCCCCTTAGCTCATAACAAGGTTACAGATATATAGAAACATTGGGGTGTCACTATAGTTCCAGGGGTACCCAGGGTACAAATAAGCACTCACCCCAAATCTCCCCCTAACTGACCTTCAGACTGGGCCCCCTTAGCTCATAACAAGGTTACAGATATATAGAAACATTGGGGTGTCACTATAGTTCCAGGGGTACCCAAGGTTACAAATATGCACTCACCCCAAATCCCTGACTAACTGTCCTTCAAGCTGGACCCCATAAGGGAGTGTGACAAAATGTGAAGTCAGCAGTAGGATATCAAAGTTTTTGCAGAACCAGTAATATGGACTTTACCTATTTTTGTTAAATATTGGCCATTTGCAATAAAAAATCTGCAAGTTAAATAGTATATTTATCTTATCACTGTTGAGATTTTATGTATGCAAAAATCTAAATTTTGCACCTAAAATTATATGTATGGAACTTGATGTGTAAATAATTATTATGATTCTAGCACTTATAAAAATCAACGGACTATGGAGGGCGCTGTATATGTAAGTGAATGGGAAAGTCCACTCTGGGCACAGGGCTAATACGGGTGCTTAGCCGCTATGAGGCTTGTTCCATAGACAGCCCTGCTGAATTGTTAAGGAGGTTTCTATCCCATTAAGCTGTCCTTTTGCTGACATTTATCTCATTGTTAAACCCAAGCACTTCCACTGGGACCATGAAAGGTAAACGACAAAAGGGAAGAGATGTTGGTCAGGGACATAGAAGGCGGAATTAAACACATAAGCAAAGCCATCCTTATGTTCTCCATAAACAGCCATTATGTGCCCTTAATGGGATCATTCCCCACTTCTCGGTGTGTTAGTTTTATTCAATGGCCCTCGCCTCATTGTGACACTTACTGAGTCGCCAAGCGTAAGAGGGAAGAGCCTGTTTCATTAGAGAGCCTTTCATATAACATATGTTACGGGAAGCTTACACTCCTCAAGCTGAAATCATTACAAATGATGTTAAAGTCATGGGAACGGCTGCAACGTGATGCACTGGAAACAGAGGAATTCTATGGAAAATATTTACAATGAGAGATAAAAATCCCCAAAATTGTCAATTAGAAAGTGTTGGAAAGTAGGGAATTTTGACAGATTTGCCAATCACATCTTTATTTTAAATACCCCCAAAAAATGAATGGCATTGTTGTGCGTTGAGTGACAGTAATTCATAACATTGGGTTTTAGGGCTACTTTTTCTGCACTATGACTTAAAATCTGTAGATTTTTGGGTGGGTCATATAGGAGCCCTATAACCTCAAAAGGTGACAATGTGAATAATCTGGTTAGGGTTAATTGTTTATGGTGGCTAAAGGGTTGTTTTAATTGCTTATAAAAGGTCTGCCAATCAAAATGCCTCCTGTGCCATTACCCACAATTCCATTGTGGAAAGACCAATATAATGTATTAAGGAAGGTCTATAAAAAGGAAGTACCTACACTTTATAGAGGGGGGGCATGTAGACCACCATCTGTGAGGGACAGCTTAGACTCCTATAGGGGGCCCTGTAAATTTTAGGTCAGGAACGAACAACACAATTTTTATTCTTTTTCTACTAGGCACTTCTTGGAACCACCAGCTTCCGAACAGGCAAGGTTGTATCCCCACCCCAGTGGTTTTGATTGAACTACTGGGGGCCATGCCCATTTAGTTTTATGAAGCTCCAACATTTCTAATAATGGACCTGAAGACGTGGCCCTTTTGTAATAGCATTTTTTGGCAGCAGCCACCATAAAAGCCTTCCATGAGGTTACAAGTCCCTTTTCTCTTCCTCTAACTGAACCCTCTGCTTCTGGGGGCTCTTAAGGTTGGATACTCTCTTTAAGGGTTGGGGGGGTATGTAGACCACCACCCAGTGAGGTATAATTAGACTCCTCTAGGGGGCTCTGTGAATTTTAGATCAGGCATGAAAACAAAAAGTTTTCTTTTTTTTTTCCTATCAGGCACTCACTTCCGAACAGGCAAGACAGTACCCCCATGCCTAAGGTTCTCATTGAACTACTAGGGGACCCAATTTTGGCAGTGACTACCATAAAGGGTTTCCATGGGGTTACAAGTACCTTTAGTCTCAAACTGAACCCTCCCCTTCCAGGGGCTCCTACAGTTGGGAACTCTCTTCAAGGGATCTTGTTTGTCTCTAGGGCCAGATGGTAGTCACTGAGTGTCAATCCATCTTGTTCTATTTTTAAACTCTTCCCTATTACATACTGGAATCAAGGAAAACTATCCTCATAGGCTTTTTTCCTTTAGAGGTTACCTGGAATTCCCAGCCTGCCCCAGAGCTTTTCATTCCTTTCTAGTTCGTTCCTGGCTTAAAAAGGATGCCATGGGGCTCACTATGATGCATGGGTAACCTGCCTAAGGAAACTCAGGGTCCAGGTCTACCCTAAGACTTCCATTTAATAATACTGTAGTCTATGTCAATATGTTCATAGACCTTTCCTTTCAAACAGATTTACATTGAAACAGATTAGCAAGAGAGCTTCCATATTGCTTGCTTTCTAAGACATCAATAAAATAGGCCCAGGGTGTAAGCACTATTAAGAGCAAGGTTTTATTATGAGTATTATTATTATTATTAGAACAAATCACTTTGGTATTGGTGTATTAATGGGTTTCCAGATAAAGGACCCCATATATATTACATGTAAATATACAGGCACATTTTTTTAGCTATGTGCTTAAACGTGCAATGACTACATAATTACATTTTTAAATTAAACCTCAGAATTGTTGTGAACAAAACAATGAAACACAATTAAAAGTGGAAAAAAAAAACATCTCTATCCAATAAGATCATCTGGGATCTTTTTTTCTTTCCCTAATACAAGTGATACAAAAAAATGAATATTAATGACCATATTTTAATTCATTCCCATCTGCCCCCCACCATTTTCTTTTTCAATTTTCACTCCTTATTTTTAGTTACATTAAGGCCATCATATAATTAGTCGGCCAAGTAATCCAGTTTACAAGCTCTGTAGAACGTAGGAGATGCCACTCATGCTGAAAGCCCCAGGCCCCACTTTTGAGTTTTGTTGTCCATGTGACTTGGTTTCCATGGCTACCGGCTACATCTGCTGACACCCCGCACTCTATTTACTGCTTAATTAAGAATTTCACGCTCAGCCCTTATTTGCCTTCAAGAACAAGAAGTGACTGTTAGAGGAATTTCACATTTAGGACATGGCACAAGGAACGTCTTCCACCCCCACCCCAACCCCTTTAGACCTGACAATGTTGAGCCCTTATTCTTTTTTTTTACAACCCTCTTGGCAATTGATCTGCCACCCTTCCATCAAAATTCATAAAACAGGCTGGGGATAATGAGCATGGCGCATATCAAAAGAAGGATGTTTGCTGGGGCCGAGGAGAAAGTGCTGTAAGGGCCTACAAGCCTTCATGACTTCAAAAAGAAAGATGGTGCCTTGTCAGCAGGCGGATAAAGGATCATTTGTTTCCCATTTGGGTTTGGTATGTTGGAGTTCCGCCTCACAGACGCAGGTTCTCTCTTCGGCTCCGTGCGTCAGCAGTTAAGCAGCTGCGCCTCAAAAGCACATCAGTCAAAGCGTATAATCACTTGACTCCATGTTAACAAAGGACACTTGTAGGGGGCGGCCAGGAGGAGGTCTGCTTGACAATAGGAACACAATTATTGCAGCTGCTAGGAGGCCTATAATTCTTCATTTGAAAGCAAGAGACCTCATGAGCGGAGGGGAAATAGGAGTTTATTATTTATATTGGGAATGATTCAGAAGCACGAGGCCGTGCCGGTAGGGAGCCAGCATCTGCTCGCGTGGAGGCTCCTTCCAATCATTGCACATTCTGCCAGGGGTTAACTTACTTTTGACCTCCGCCTTTTGTGCTCTTGAAAGACTTTTTAAGGGGAACACTGTTAAATAGTAGCAGGGGCACATTAAAGCGCTAACGAATGGTTATAAATTCATATCAGATGCTCTTTCATTGACAAGTCTGCTGCTGAATTCACATAGCCTTTGTGGCGGTGGGGGTGAGAGAAGGCCGGCAGCTGAGCAGGAGAACATCAATGATGTTGGGCATCTGATGCTCCATAACCAGCTTCCATCCTTGGGACAGACGGGGCGGTATCAGCCCATGAGCATACAAAGTGTACACAAACATATAAATAAACCAGGTACAGATATGGGATCTATTATACGGGAACTCAAAATAATTCTGGTTTCCCTTTTCTCTATAATGATAAAACAGCTACTTGTACTTGGTAACAAAGCTGTACCATTATGGAGAGACAACCTTAGTGTGGTTTTTGTACTGCTTACCTCATAGGGGTTATTTTACAGACCCTAGTCGGACATTTAAAGGGGAAAAACACAATTTTCGTCTAGGGAAAAACCTTTCCCCCCAAATAGTGTTAAAAGTCTGAATAAAAATAGTACTCCAACTCCAAGACCTGAGAGAAGTCAATAGCAGATGTCCCGTTGACATTTTCAAGATATCCTGATCTGGGCTGGGTTTCATTCAATATTCCAAAGTTTTTTTGGTTTCGAAAAACCCAAAAAAGTGGCAGGTTTCAGTGGTTGTTTTTGGTAAAAAAAAAATCGAAAGAAAAAGTTTTTCCCCCGAACAGTGTGGATTTTTCAGTGTTTTTCAGAAAATTTCCTCTTGTGATAAATAAACCCTCTTTGTTAAAGGATAGTGCTCCAAATTGCAAAACACCTCCTCAAGCATTTCAAATAATAGGTCCCTATCAGGGCTGTAAATCAGGTTGCCATCTGTCTGGAATTTTTACCAAAAATATGACCACTTGATGATACCTGAGAGCAATGATAGGAGGGAAAATGGGAGTTCCACTACTTAAGTTAAGCAGAGTGTAGTTATTGCCCAAGGCCATTACAGAAGGGGATACCACCCTAGTGATGGTCGAATCTGACCCATTTCACTTCCCGGAAACTTTGCAAAATGGCGACAAATGTTTTTTTGACGTGCGAGGCGGTTTTTCACCCATTGGAGTGTATGGGCATCATTTTCGCTGCAAAATTTTTTTGCTCATCAATACTACCCATTTTGAAACTCTGCAGACAAATAGCTTTTTGCCACCAACGCTGTCCTGATAGACATTAAATCCTAGCCCGGCTTTTTATTTAGTTATATTTCTGAAATTGAAAAAAAAATAACTTTAAGTACGTAAACTGTACAGTTTTGGCTGCTGGTTTTTATTTATTTATTTATAAAATAATGTAGTACTTAAAGTATACATGATTATTTATTTTGTATATATAGTACTTAAAATAAACGTAATAATATTTTACTTTAATTAATGAAAAAAAACACTAAAAAGGTCTTCATAAATACAATGTTCCCTGCTACTGCCCTAGGCCTTGGACACAGTGGCCTTAATGCTATATAAACCTATGGATATCAAGTGGAGCTCACGCAACGTAACCCCAAATCATTTTCCTTTCCTTCTTGCCAGCAGAATTGCACTCAGTGAGGGTCATTTATAAACAGTGGGCAAATTTGCATCTGGACAGCCACATGCTGCCATGGGTGCTAAACGCTGTAGTTCAGTTCCATCTGCAAGGTCATTTTTAGAATTTCAAGGCACAAAATGTCTCAATGTCTTAAATATATTGATAATGGGTTGAGTGGGTTGAGTGAAGAGGACCTCTTTTATTTGTCTGTATGAATTTTGGTTCACAGCCTTAATGCAACTTTCCCTTGTTTGTTACAGTAAATCTGCAGGGGGCACCAGGATTGGGGTTCAAGACTACTAAATAATTTTTTTTGTATGTTTCATTTGGGGCTGTTCCAACATCTTGTAGCTTCCAATAGCAACAAGGAAGTAGCTGGTCTAATTCTGAGAGTTGATGTTCCATAACAGCCAAAGGTCTTCAGAACAGATATGTTCAAACCCCAACTCTGTAACAGTCATTATACGAATAAGCCATAACATTTTGTTAGGAAGGGCCAACCTCAGAAGATGGGGCAAAGGCCATCCCCACCCTCTCTGTCCAACACTCAACTGGATGGGGGGAACATTGTCAGTATATTGGAACAGCGTCGTACTCTTATGTGCTCCAATATTTGTTCAGTTGGACATGGGCACCCATGCGTGCACAGCCTTAGGGAAGGGAGCTAAGCGTATAGATTTTCAGTCATAACTGCAACCATCAAATTATAAAGTATAATCCAGGAATTCCCAATATCCTATTGACACAAGAGGAGTCAGTAAATCATGGGTTAATGCTACATGAACCAAACACATGGAATTATAGGAAACTATAGGACTAGGGAGTAGTCTCTTCTCACCTTCTAGTGACCTTGAAGAAGCCCATGTCCAATGCAAGAGATCTGGCCCTTAGTAATAGTGGCTCAATGTTCTTAAAAATATTATCTTAAGAATTAGCTATCCACACCTGAATTTTTCAAACTTTTTCAAATTCAGGTTTTTCTTTTTTAAACTTTTTGTGATTACGCATTTCCCCCCCTAAAAAACTCTGGAGTCCAAAAAAATTGATCTTGTTAAATTGCAAAAACAAAACGGAACTTGTTGGGTTTTGCTAAATAGTTTTTTCAATTTGAATTTCAAGACATATGATCCCATCCTGTGCCACCTCTAATTCTGACTTGAACTAATGAACAATTATAAGGGGCAGATTTACTAAGGGTTGAATTTGAGGGTTAAAAAAACCCTCGGATTCGGACATCGAATTTTTATCGAATTTAACCCTTCGAATTCAATATTCAAATTCGAAAGGTTTTAACGCTATTCGAAAAATCGAACAATCGAATCAAAAAAAATTCGATTGATCGATAAAATCGTTTGAACCGAACGATTTTAACCATTCAATCGACTTTTTTTTCTTCGATCTTAAAATGCTGGAAAAACCATATGCGAGCTTCTCATAGGGTTAAACAGCAATTAGGTAGGTTTAATCTGGCGAACTAGGCATTTGAATAAAAATTTAAAGGGCAAGTAATTCGACCATCGAATATTCGAATAGATTCTTATCTGATTATTCAAATCATTCGATTCAATCGAATTTTTTAAATTCGATAGTCAAAGTGCCCCGAAAACCTATTCGAAAATTCAAATTCAAATCTTTTTGAAAATTCAATCGAATTTCGAATCATTCACACAAATTTAGTAAATCTGCCCCTTAGTGATCCATGAATCTGACTCATTTTCTCAAATCCATGAAACAGCAAAAATTCCCAGAAATGCATTGAAGTCTATGGGCGACAATATTTTTTTCATTCCCAACATATTTTTTTCACCCATTGGAGTCTATGGGCGAAACTTGGCAGAACATTTTGCTCATCGCTTATGATAACACTAGGGTTTAAATGATGAAACTCAAAACTTGGAGGGTCCCCACAGACCCTAAAGATTTAGCAGTTTGTCAGCATTTTAACTTAAAATTTTACTCTCAAAGGGCAAAGTGCTACGTGATCCGCTATCAGGAAACCCATTATCCAGAAAGATCCAAATTACAGGAAGGCCATGTCTCATAAACTCCACTCTAAGGAAATAATTAAAAAAAAATTAAATGATTCACTTTTTCTGTGTAATAATAAAACAGTAGCTTGTACCTGATCCCAACTAAGATATAATTAATCCTTATTGGCGGCATGAGAGAGCTATTGGTTTTATTTACCATTCAAATAATTTTTACTACTTCTGAGAAATGGAGATCCAAATTACTGAAATCCTATCAAGAAATCCCCAGATCCCAAGCATTTTAGATAAAAGCTTTTACCTGTACAGGTATGGGACCTGTTGTCCACAATGCTTAGGACCTGGGGTTTTTCAGATAATGGATCCTTCCATAATTTGGATCCTTAAACCTTGGATTATGTGGATGAAATGTAGTCTATGGGAGATAGCTGTTCCCTAATTATGAGATTTTTGGATAACAAGTTTCCGGATAATGGATCCCATACCTGTACTGGGATCTCAACTTGATGTCCTGTATCACTCAATACCCTCATTGTATGGAATACAGTAGTTTTTAGAACTCACAGTCTTCATGACATTTCACAATGGGAGAATCTTTTTCATGCTATACCACAAGAGGGCGATAGAGTTTGGTTATTGCACAGTATCTGCCCAGGTTGAAGCCTGAAGCAATTGTAGCTTCAGGCACATGTCGCCTTAGGCAAAAACAAAACGAGACCAAGTGAACCAATTTCCCTCTTTATTCCCAAGAAACAAAGTAAATCCAACTGGCAGATTAGCAGAGATGATACTTGTTATAGGCAGACCAGCCCTCCTTGTATTCCACAGATCATTTATTTAATTAGGATATTTGTAATTGCTATGGGACCAACGTATGTTTTTGATAAGCCATTAGCACACAGGATTGTAATGCTTTATTATAGATGGCTACACATGGGCCAACTTTGGGTTGTGATCTTTCAGCTCATGGTGTTGGCCATATGATGTTGATCCAATGACTGGGCCCATGACTTGGTCGGACTACATGGACAAGAAGTTTTTGTGGTCCAGATGTTTAAATCAGATTGAGTGTGATAAATCTCCATCAAATAGAATTCCTTAGGCCTTCCCAACAAGCTATGGTTAGTAAATGCAGTTTGAGTGTAGAAAAGCCGAGACCTTGCAGTTCTATATGCTTGTCATGAGTCCAGATTGTATGATGCATGACATTATTACTCGGCCAATAGAATTACACACTGGATCTTAAGTGCTTAATCCTTCAAAGGCCGGGCCTGATAGCACAAATCACATCATTAGATTGTCAACTTTGGGAGACAAAGACAAATCTGATGTTATGGTACATAATCACATTATCATTATTAATTTATTACAGAATTGGGTGTCCTTGAAGGGGGGGGGGGTCTGAGAAGATGAAGGTTACAATGGTGGCTTTGTAATTATAAATCACATTTAGGAAGTGTTGCTAATAAAAAGCCACCCCCCACCAGCTCACAAAACCATATTTATATTTGACGTTGATATTAATGATTCAAATGTGCTTTCCAGATTAATGCTACTGATTCAGGACCTGTTTTGCTTTGGAATGATATCTGTGATAATTAATTCCATAACAATTAAAGCTATCCCGGAGTGTTCACTGAAAATATTTTGTAGGCCTTCAGACTGGGCCCCCTTAGCTCATAACAAGGTTACAGATATATAGAAACATTGGGGTGTCACTATAGTTCCAGGGGTACCCAGGGTACAAATAAACACTCACCCCAAATCTCCCCCTAACTGACCTTCAGACTGGGCCCCCTTAGCTCATAACAAGGTTACAGATATATAGAAACATTGGGGTAACACTCACCCTGCTATAGTTCTAGGGGTAGGCTGTTCATCTTAGTGAAAGTTAATGAAAAGCAATCCTACATAATGGCTTTTGTTGCTCCAGGAATGTGAGACAGACAGTACAAGTAGTAAGAGCAGTTTTGTGCTCCAATGAGGAGAGGTCAGTAGAGAGGTAGTTCCCCACTTCACAGAGTATTAAATAAATCAATAACTGCCAGCGACCTGGAGCTGCAGAACTGCATAACAAGCCTGAAGGTTTCTCAGTTTGCCAAGCCTGTAGGTGGGCAGGTGGGTCTGCAAGAGTCCCTTGTGCCATTCTGTGGTTGGTTGCTGCCCTTGTCCCATAAAAAGTAAACACATGCAGAACATGAACCAGAAATAAGCATTTCCACAAATATATGAACAAAAAAATAAACCAAAGCTGCTGAAAAGTATCCCAGAAAGATAAAATAAACACTGGGCTATAGAAGGGAAGCTGTGTAAATACACATTACATGACTTGGACGTGCTCTGGGACCCGTGTTTCCCAGCCGCATGTTCAACGGTTGGAATCTGTTAAGGTGATGATGTCATACAAAGAAGTCTGCGGATTCCTTGAGCAGACTGGGGGCCCTAAAAATCCCTCAGAGGGTCACATCTGTCCCTTGGGCTTACAGTTGGACGGTCCTGTTCTATAAGACAATTTAGACTTTTTTTACCTACACTTTTCACCGATTCACCCGGGGGGTAGGAGGCCCCAGTCTGAGAATCACTGACTTAAGATGTTAAACATAGATCTCATTCACCAATTCTACCTCCCACCTGACAACATGTACACTTTATACATTACACATTACTGTACCTCCCAGTGGGTTTTTAAGTCTAACCACAGGGCAATACCACCGTATGTACACACAGCCTCAATCAGTGCTACAGAATCATGGGATTTTATGGCAAAGCACCAATGAAAAAAAAAACTCTTATTTATACAAACCTTACATAGTTATCCTGAGACATAGCCACGGGCAACTCTTCTGAACCAGACCCAAAGGGACATTCTCTATGGCTCTTACCTGCCTACTGCTTCTGTAACCACCCAACCACATTTCTTATTATGTCTTGTCACTCTCTTAGTCAAGATAGAACAAAGTAATTTCAAATATAAAATGTAGACACATGTACAATAATGGGTGCAAAAAGGAGCCACTGACATCACTATGCACCCAGATATTTCCCCTACTGGCACCACTCAACGTTGCTGCATCAGTAGTGATGAAGGATTTTTTTTGACAGACATGGATTTGCAGCGAAATTCCATGTTTCTCCATCTGCAAATTGTTTTTCACCAAACTGCTCAAAAAATCTCAGAGACAAAAATGGACAAAAAGTTGCCAAGACCCAAAAAGTCACAGAGACAAAAAAAGTTGCAAGAAAAAATCATCCCTTAACTTTAATGCACGAAAAATTGATGCGCTTAAAAAATTTGTCAGCTATTGATGCATGTTTTATGCACTTTCAGAAATTTTTTAGCAATGTGAAATGGGGAAGATTTGCTCATCACTATGAATGGGGTCAAACCTATAAAAGGAGGAATCTGAAAACCAAATTGATCTTAAAACATCTTAACCTTGTATTGGTCCTTTTCTTATTGCCTCCAAAAATAACTTAAAATATATATTCTAACTTTTAAAAATAATATAAAGGAGAAGACATGCTGCCTGGGCTTCTGGACAATATAGAGATCCTTCATTTCCGTAGTGCTGGTGCAGTTGCACTAGAGTGGACACCAAGGGAGCAATCATTGGTGCAGTTCATTATAGTTGCTCTGTCCTGCCTCTACTGCTGAATCGGATGTGATGTAGTGTGATGCAATCCAACCAAATAACAGATGCAATTCATCACTTGGCCACATTAATGCTGGAATTGTGGAGGAAATGTTGCATTTTGGTAAAAAAAATAGCTATATGCATTTAAAAAAAAAAAACTGCACTAAGCACCTCATGGTGGTCCTAAAACGAGCCTTGACAATATAAAGGATAATAGTGTTACCTGCTCCTTCAGGCTTTGTTGGCTATCCTAGTACTGTATCTCGTAAAGCTGCTAATCCAAACACCAGTCTTGGGTTGTGTGTTTAGGTTGAAGTAAGGGGAGTAGGCCCAAGCAATGTTCAAATGCTGGAGATTTTATTCACTTTGTTTCTTAAGTGTCAATGGCCAACCTAAAACTGATTCCTTCAACTCAGTCATTTCCAACTGATTTGCATGTGCCTCATAATGTGGATTTTTGGCCAGTTAAGTTCTAGTGCTTTTGTTAGTAGGCCAAAATTGGAAGCCAGGTCAACTAAAGACCCCACAAGCAAAAGTACAAGATCACCTATTGACCCAGAACTTCCAAACAGTACTAGATCCATTTCATAGTTCTGAGCAGTGTTTCCTCTAAATTGCGAGGTTTTGTTTGACCAAAGGTTTTGTTTACACCTATTACTGGTTACTGGTTAAATTAAGGAATGTTGGCCTGGAACATAGTATTTGTACCTGGATAGAGAACTGACTACAAAGAGTGGTGGTAAATGGAACATTTTCTAATTGGACCAGTGTTGTTAGTGGGGTACCGCAGGGCTCTGTACTGGGTCCCTTGCTTTTCAACTTGTTTATTAATAACTTGGATGTGGCCATTGAAAGTACAGTTTGTATTGTTGCAGATGATACTAAATTGTGCAGAACTATAGGTTCCATGCAGGGTGCTGACACTTTGCACAGTGATTTGTCTAAGTTGGGAAACTGGGCAGCAAACTGGAAAATGAGGTTTAATGTTGATAAATGCAGGTTATGCACTTTGGCAAAAATAATATAAATGCAAGTTATACACTAAATGTCAGTGTGTTGGGAGTTTCCTTAAGTGAGAAGGATCTTGGGGTTTTTATAGATAACAAGTTGTCTAATTCTGGGCAGTGTCTGTAGCTACTAAAGCAAATAAAGTTGTGTCCTGCATAAAAAAGGGCATAAACTCAAGGGATGAAAACATGATTCTACCTCTTTATAGATCCCTAGTAAGAGCTCATGTGGAGTATGCAGTGCAGTTTTGGACTCCAGTCCTTAGGAGGGATGTAAATGAGCTGGAGAGAGTGCAGAGACTAAGTGCAACTAAACTGGTTAGAGGGATGAGACTGGGAGACTTCAATTATGGGACTGGGAGACTGTCCAGGTTGGGCTTGTTTTCTCTGTATTACACTAAATACATTAGAGGACATTATAGACAAATATTACCCATAAAGAGGATCACCAGAGGCCACCCCTTCAGACTAGAAGAAAAGGACTTTCATTTAAAGGAACAGAGTAGGTGGTTCTTCACAGTGAGGACAGTGAGGTTGTGGAATGCACTGCCGGGTGATGTTGTGATGCTCATTCTGTTAATGACTATAAGAGGGGGATGATTTACAGGACAGACATAATACAAAGGCTATTGTGATACTAAACTCTACAGTTAGTACAGCTATGGGCATATATGGTTTGTGTGAAAGAGTGGAGGGGTGTGTGTGTGTGTATATGCTGGGTTTTAATTTAGAGGGGTTGAACTTGATGGACTTTGTCTTTTTTCAACCCAATTTAACTATGTAACTATGTAACTAAGCGACTATTTATGGAGCAGACAATAATAGTTATGTATTAAAGTCTGAATGCTAAAAACTCCATAAATTCAAATTTTTTTTAACTAGAAAATCCTGATTTTTAGTAGGAAAAAAACTCGAATTTTTCAAGATTCATTATACCCCGAAGATGCAAAGTCAGAATCTTGATATACTCCCTCTTCAACATGTAGAGGGCCTGTAGAAGTCAATGGCAGAGGTCCTATTTGCAATTTGAAGATATTTTGGTCTGAGCTGGGTTTTGAACAACAATATGAACATTTTGTTCTTTTACCTCTGATTTCACAAAAAATTCAGACTTTTCTGGTGTCACATACAAAAAATTCAGATTTTAAACGTGCCAATGCGAAATTTTTTCCCCCCAATCCAATTTTTTCCTGTTTTTTTAAATAAATAAGGTTACATTTTGTATTCTAGTTTAGTCAGACTTTTATTCATTTAAAACATCCGAAAAATTCAGATTTTGATAAATAACCCCCTAAATGTTGAGGGCAAATTTATATCTCTGCCTCTTGATTGCACAGAAAGGAACACATTTTGACAAACAGATGCATTTGTTGATTGTGCTGACTGTTGGGAAAGTGTATAAACTATAGTTTATAAAAACAAGCTGCTGTGTCATGGGGGCAGCCATTCAAGCACAGGATACACAGTAGATAACAGATAACTACTACTATAGTTTATATAAACAAGCTGCTGTGTAGTCATGGGGGCAGCCATTCAAGCACAGGATACACAGTAGATAACAGATAAGTACTATTATAGTTTATATAAACAAGCTGTTATGTAGCCATGGGGGCAGCCATTCAAGCACAGGATACACAGTAGATAACAGATAAGTACTACTATAGTTTATATAAACAAGCTGCTGTGTAGTCATAGGGGCAGCCATTCAAGCACAGGATACACAGTAGATAACAGATAAGTACTACTATAGTTTATATAAACAAGCTGCTGTGTAGCCACGGGGGCAGCCATTCAAGCACAGGATACACAGTAGATAACAGATAAGTTCTGAAGAATCCAATTGTATACTGCAGAGTGTATCTGTTATCTGCTGTGTATCCTGCACCTTTTCTCCTTTTTCAGCTTTGAATGGCTACACAGCAGCTTGTTTATATAAACTAGTAGTACTTATCTGTTATCTACTGTGTATCCTGTGCTTCAATGGCTGCCCCCCATGGCTACACAGCAGCTTGTTTATATAAACTATAGTAGTACTTATCTGTTATCTACTGTGTATCCTGTGCTTCAATGGCTGCCCCCCATGGCTACACAGCAGCTTGTTTATATAAACTATAGTAGTACTTATCTATTTTCTACTGTGTATCCTGTGCTTCAATGGCTGCCCCCCATGGCTACACAGCATTCTCGATGTATTCTTGATCTTGAGGATTATTTGATTCTGTTTATGAAGACTTTTCCCAACATTTTTGGCAAGACAAAAATTGATAATTTGAGTAGAATAGATAGTTTGGGCAGTACTGTTGCATTGTATTAGCGTATCTGAAATTCTTTTAGCTTTGAAGATGCAGTAAACCAACTGATGACATCATTGCTCTGGAACATTGTATCCCTGCAAAACAACTTGGATAGATTTGGATGGATCAGACCTATCAATAACAGTTTAAGAGAACCTTTTGTTTCTTCTCAAGCTGGTTACACAAAGACATCCATCCCTTAAACTAAACACGGAAAGACAAGTAGGCTGCTGTTGTTTCATGGCCGTGCAATTATTTCTTACAGGCTTTAGTCCTGCTCTGATAATCCAATGAGTATATGAGCTGAAAGACACACAAAAGAAGCAATGTAAGTTAGCCATGACCTGACATAAGTATTCTGTGAGTTGCAGTTCAACCCTGGCTGGAGGTTGTTTTTCCTATGTCTATACCGTAATCACAGGAATGTCTGAAATAATAACATTTGACATTTAAGTGCACCAGGATCTCTAAATTATTTCCTTGTTGATTTGGACCTTTGATGTAGATCCCCATTTCTAGGTCGATCAACTCTTTTTATAAATATATTAGGACAGCCGTAGTGAGAACAGGTTGGAGGAATTATCTGCAGATGGTCGGAATGCTTGAGAAGCACATTACAAAAGCAGCATTATTAATAGACACCCAGATGATCAGATAATGAATCATGGCTTCCTGATATAATCACTATTTGTTTCTACATTTAGTTTCGGGTCAAGGCCAAATAGGAGCGACTTTCAAAACAGTAGAGAGGTCGGCGCTTCCCATTCCAGGTGGGTAAATGTAATCTGTTTCCATGGGATAAATGCTGTTCAGTTAAGTGAATTCATAACTGCTGTGTAACCCCCATTTCCCATACAAAGAAAAAAAAAATTATTTCTTTTTGTTTTTGGTGTTAGATAGGTTTTGCCTCCCCTAGCCTTAATGAAAATCCGCCTATGAATCTCTGCACAATGGTTGAGTTTTATCCCTCTTATACAACTACAGGCAGACCTTGAGGGCCAAGACACCCGCTAATTAGTGAGTATTATTATTATATAATACACAAAAGCCGTAAATATCTTGTAAATTATATCCTTATAAACGGTGAGTTCTGATGTCATCAGTTATAAACGGTGAGTTCTGATGTCATTTCTGTCACATGACTCACTGAAACTTGTGTATTATAATAAATAAAGTACCCCCATGGGGGACCTCCTATAACTTGTATCGAGTCTTTTGGCATATTTTGAGAAATCATATTTTTTTTGAGAAAAATTGAACAATTGAATGGAACAATTCAAATTATTTGAATTAGATCGGAAAAGGACCTATTCGATCAAAAACGGTCTGTTTTCAATTGCAAAAACACTTTTGATGGTCATATTTCAAAGTATTTAAGTTTTAAAAAAGAACACTTCAAAGTTCAAAATCCATTATCAATACAGACATCTGTGATACCCCAGGGCAGCCAGAAGGTCAAAGATGTCCACTACCTTCCAAAACAAGAAAAAAAAGCAAACACATTGGAAGCTTAGAATCAGCACCATGAATATTCTATAAAATCATGCATGAAGTACATCCAAAGATGGTTCTGTTGGTTGCTGTACATTAATTGTCCCATACATTTTCCAATATTGAGAATATTCTAACATCCAAAATAACCCTACTTTTAGCAGCCACATTTTCAAAGTTTTACTTGGTAACTCATGCTGAATATCATAGAATAATGAAGAATGCTTATGTTTACTTCCATATTTTCGATCGGAAAAAAAAAAATTACTAGTAACAATCACATGAAAAGCAAGCTCAGTTGGGTTGGGGCATCATTTTTTGATTTATGTCCTCTGCCTGTTGAACAACTTCTCGCTAGGTAAGAGAATGCTCAGAATCACCCCCATGTTCATGGGGTGCCAAACAAGGCCTGTGATTGGCTATTTGGCAGCCCCTGTTTGCCCTGGCAGCCTAAAGAAGATCTGTTTGGCAGTACAGCTGGTCTTTGTGCAACCAAAACTTGCTTTCAAGCCTGGAATTCAAAAATAAGCCACTGCTTTGAGGTAACTGTGAGTAACAGCCAAGGGGTGGGTGAGAAACATTTTGATTGCGAGTAGTGATGGGCGAATCTCCCCAGTTTCGCTTGCCGGAAAATTAGCGAATTTCCCGAGAAATTCGCGAATTGGTGAAAAATTTGCGAAACGAGTCGTGGCACGCTTTTGATGCGCGTCGCGTCAACTTTGCGTTGCATCGTTTTCGACGCATCGCATAATTTTCAGTGCATGCCGCGTCGTTTAAATTCGCCCATCACTTATTGCGAGCCACTGGTTGGGGATCACTACCCTAAGGTGTTGTGTCTATTATACCTAATACCATAGTAGCATACTAGTATGTGTAACTTTTTAAGAAAAAACATCAAGGTTGACTCCTCTAAAGAAAGCTGTATACAAGCTATACTGTAGGCTTTGTTGGTCAGGTATGAGTTAGTTCGTATGCACAACAAAGACGCAATGGAAATAAAAGACTGTGGTTTTTAGAATTCCGATGGATTAAATTGACCTAATAACTTCTCAAATTAGCCTGTTATAAATTCCTATTTTCCAGTGCCAAGTTCCCTACCTCATTCTGTTTCCCAATGGTCACTGCTGAAGTCCTGGGAGGGAGTTGAGTAAGGCTGGGGTAGATTGGACTCTACAATACACAAGATGGAGATGATGTCATCTTCCTACCAAGTAAGTCTAAAACACCCATGTCATCTCTCATGGAGGTCTCCAACTGGAGAGAGATGCGGAGCTGTTGTATTTTGACTGCATTGTCTAGCTGTGGGCATCTGAACTTATGTGCTGCTAATTATTTTCATGCTGAAATGTCCTCTTTCCATTCTAGGTTATCTTCAACAGATGTAGGATCCATTCTAGATGGAAAATGAGTCATAAATGTGTTAGATATTAATCATTTAATATATGAATTAGTTGGCAAATTACTTATTTAACCTCTGGCACTGGATAGTTAAAGACATGCTGTCATGATTTTAATGGTTTAGTTTTTATTTTTAAATACAAGTGTATTTTTTGTTGCTGTACTATTGGTGTGTAGGGGCATCTCAGGTCATTTTGCCTGGTCATGTGCTTTCAGAAAGTGCTACAATGTGGAACTGCTTTCTGACAGGCTATTGTTTATCCTACTCAATGAAACTGAAGGAGTCTCAGTGGGACATGGATTTTTACTACTGAGTGTTGTTCTTATAGCTACCAGGGAACTGTTATCTGGTTGCCTACACACTGTTCTACTGATGTGTTGCTGGGGGAGGGTAATATCACTCCAACTTGCAGTGCAGCAGTAAAGAGAGACTTAAGTTTATCAGAGTACAAGTCACATGACTGGGGCACCTGGGAAACTGACAATATGTCTAGCCCATTTTCAGATCTCAAATTTAAATATAAAAAAAAACAGTTTGCTCTTTTGAAGAAATGTATTTCAGTGCAGAAGTCTGCTGGAGCAGCACTATTAACTGATGCATGTTTGGAAAAAAACATGTTTTCCCATGACAGTATCCCTTTAAAGTGATGAGAAAAAGAAAATCTAATACAGTTTCTTCTTGAACAACTACATCACCCTGTGGTTATACAAATTCAACTTCACAGTTAAACTAGAACCACTGATGAAGGGACATAATTACGCAAATTCACTAAGATGACCATTTTACTGAACGTTACCTCTTGCGCTAGACTTGACTTCACCAGGCCTGGCTGTCAGTACCGCATTTTCACGCTTTAGTGAATTTGCCCCCTAATCTCCACTGTAAGCAAATCCAATTTTTAAAGATGATTTCCTTTTTCTCTGTAATAATAAAACAGTAGCTTGTACTTCGACTATGGAATTGCCCAAAATTTGATTAGAATCAAAAAAATAAAAAAATTTGAAATTTCAAAGTATTGTCCCTTTAAAATCCTTCGAATTCGACTATTCGCCACCTTAAAGCTGCCGAATTGCCATTGGAGCCTACGGAGACCTCCTGGAAGCTTTCCTGAAAAAAAAAGTCCTGGAAAATCAAAGTTTAAAAAAATAAATAAATAATAATTCGAATCGAACAATTCATTCAAACGATTTGAACGATTTTTATTTGATCGAAAAAGGACCTATTCGATCAAATATAGCCTTAAAAAAATTCGACCATTAGTGAATCTGCCCCTTAATATTTCATCACAAGTAGGGGCCAATTTACGAAATTCACATGAAATGATCGAAGTTCAATCGAATAATGATCGTACGAATTTTTCGTGAAATCGTAAAGTGAATTTTGGCCTATTCGATCATCGAATATCAAATAGATCGAATAGATTGAATAGATCGAATGATCTGATATTCGATAATTCGATCATTCGATGATCGTAGGAATTAAAATGTTAAAGTTATTTGACTGCCTACTTCGCCAGATTGAACCTACCGAATTACAATAGAAGCCTATAGGAACCCCCCCAAAGGCTTCAAAGACTAAGTCCTGCTCGAATACCATTCGTGCGATCGGAGCGTTCGATCGTTCGAATCGTACAAATTGTTCGGACGCTCGAATGAAATTTCAAACTTTTTTCGTGAAATCGTAGGATCGGTATCTGATCATACATATCCATTGAGAAATCGGATATCGAGCAAAACGATAGCCTAAAACAATTCGATAAGCATTCGACAGTCGAATACTTATCGAATTGCGAATTTGGTTGAGCTAATTATGGGGAATAATAGTAAATTTGCCCCGTAGTGTTAAATTATGGAGATTCAAATTACAGAAACATATTTTATCCAGAAAACTCCAGGTACAGAGTATTCTGGATAATAGACCCAATATTATATAAGGACACTTACTACTCTCATGAGAGATATACACCTGATAAAAGCTTATCGATAAATGATCAATTAGTTTCCAATTGTATCTCTTATACCAACAAACCCCTAACCACTGGACTTGTTATCCAGAATGCTCGGGACCTGGGGTTTTCTGAATAACAGATGTTTCCATAATTTGGATCTTCATGCCTTAAATCTACTAGAAAATCATGTAAACATTAAAATAACCCAATAAGATGGTTTTGTTTCCAATAAGGATTAATTATGTATTAATTATTATTGAATTATCCCACTGTCCTATTAAATCCTAATATAAAATATCAATAATGTGATTAGCAGTGTTGGCTGTAATTTCCTTAACCCCAAAACAAATCAGGATGTTGAGATACAGGCGCATGTGCTTTCCATTTATTTGCCTAATGTGCTGGGAATAGGGACGCTCTTGCAGTGGTAACTAAAAACACACAATTTCATTAAAAGAAAATATCGCCCTTCTAAAAAGCTGATTTTCTTTCTCATTAAAGGAAAAGTATTAAACAGGATTGCTTTAACCTTGAATTTCACATAGAGCAGCTCCCATTTTTGTGTGCACTTAACGTATGGGACCTGTTATCCATCATGCTCTTTACCTGGAGTTTTATGGATAACGGATCGTACCTTAAGTCTACTAGAAAATCATGTTAAGATTAAATAAACCCAATAGGCTGGTTTTACCTCCAATAAGGATTAATCATATTTTAGTTGGGATCAAGTTTCTGTTTTATTGTTACAGAAAAAAGAAAATAATTTTTAACAATTTGGGTTATGCTGATTCTTTTGTTCTCTAATTTTTAGTTTAATTGTTCTTTTGTTTAATTGTTCTTGGGAACCTTGGGCATTTCATATAAATATTGTGTTGCTTTTATGGGGGGTACATGGCAAATTGATATAAATATATATATATATTTTTTAAAAGAAGACACTAAGATTTACAGATTTACTAAAGTCACATGAAGAATTCGAAGTTCGATCGAATTTCCAAAAAATTCTAATTTGAATCTTCGAATATGCAAATTAGGCAAATTTGACCATTGAATATTCGAATTCGAATAATTTGAATATTCACAGTTCATTTTATTCGAATATTTGACTATTCGATGGTCGAAGTACTTCACCTTTAAAATTTTATTCGATTAATTGATCGATCAAATTTCTCCTATTCGATTGTGCATTCCATTGAATTGCGGTAAAATCCTTCAAATTCGATATTCGAATTAGAAGAATTTTACTTCACATGCTATTCTCATTGTCGAATTTCGAATTTTTTTCTGTTCGAAATTAGACCATTGATAAATCTGCCCCTAAGGAATATTTTATTTAATTTTGAACAAATGATGAATCAACAATGCATTATATGAATTAAGTAATTAATAAAGTAATTAAGACCAATATATCAATGTATTTTCAAATGTATTGTGATCAATTAATTATAAACTTCATTAGTTAAAAGTAAAACCTAGAAATAATAATAATACAATAATAATAATAACTAGAATAATAATAACAATAATAATTTATTATAATACAGAATTCCCTGCTTAGAATTTTCAATGGATAGTTAAAAACTGACATCAAGGGGATTATTATCTGAAGATTTTATGATTTTGGTCATCAAATCCGAAAAAGTTGTAGGTTTTGGACATCAAATCCAAAAAACTCCCAGTTTTTGGTGACAAATAGGGATGGGTGAATTTATTCACGGCGAATTCCTGTGATTCGCCGCCAGCGAATGAATTCACAAAACACCAGCAAAAAATAAAACGACGCAACGCTCATCAAAAATGATACGTTTCGCGAATGTGTGAATTTCGCTCGAAATTCATTAATTTTTCGGCGAAGCAAATCTGGATAGATTTGCCCATCACTAGTGACAAATCTTAAAAAATCATATGATTTGGATTTTTTTCTCAATTTTATGAAGTATTTTCCTGCTCAATAAATTTTCGTAAAAATGTAATGATTAACATGGGTGAAAAGTCCTTGCGGATTTAGTCAGAGTGGTTTTCAGAAAATAGTGAGACAATTTTGGACTTTTGAAATAACCCCCCCCCCCAATTCTCACTCTTGGGGAATAAAATAAAAATTGACAACAGTTTTTTATGTTCAATAATAGTTTTGGGACTAGACTTGTATGTGATGTTAGGTGAATATTTGTGATTTATAAAATTTTAAATTAGAAATGAGTGCATTTTATTATGAATGAATTAAATCCTCAGTTTAAAATTTGGGGAAATACCAAATTGCCAAAAAAAATAAAATTTGAGCCAAATTCCAAGCCAAATCTAGATCAAAGTAACATATGCAAATAACAAAATAACTCACCAAAAAATAGCAAATGAGTCGTTGCCTTCAGTTGTTCACTGGTCTAAAAATCACAGGATGGCAAATTCAAATTCAGCCAGAACCTTCTGGACTGGCCCACCGGAATACCAGGAAAACTCCCGGTGGGCCAAGGTGTCAGTGGGCCCTCATGCTGCTAAACCTTTGGCCTATTTCATGGTCATTCCCTATTTCTATGAGAACAAAGAGGCTAAATAGATGGAATAATTGATTATAGTATGTAAAGAAAACAAACTAGGAGAATAGAGGTTGATTGAGGAGATGAAGAATATTAGTACTGAGAGTGGCCCCTGGTCTAAGGTTTTTGGGTGGGCCCCTGGTGTCCCAGTCCGACACTGACCTTCAGGAAAGGCTGGGGTTCATCCAGATTCAAAATCAAAGCTTTTTTGTATTTTTGGCATTCATTTTCAAGATATCTGCCTTGGGTTTCTACATTATCTTAATCTTGAAGTCAAAGATTGAGCTGAAATCTCTTTAAATAAATAAATAAATAATAAGAAAAATTTAATAAAATGAAATCTTTAATAAACAGAAATTGTTCATTGAATGTTTTTTTCCCCTCTGGCAACAGTTTGGTGTATTTCTGATTCTGATTATTCCTTTTTAAAGGGGTGGTTCACTTTCAAGTTAACTTTTAGTATATTGTAGAAGGGCCAATTCGAAGAAACTTTTCAATTGGTCTTCATTATTTATTTTTCATAGTTTTTTAATGATTTGCAACCTGTTTCTTTTCAGCTTTCAAATGGGGGTCACTGACACCATTTCATAGTCAGTGGTATTCCTCTTTATATAGGATTCCATTCATATATAGGAAGTTAAAGGTTTTATCCACTTTTACTTTTGGAAAGCTTAGGCCACATTATACAAG
>CM044440.1:131172017-131187848 GCA_024363595.1 Xenopus borealis | reverse complement strand
CTGATTTCCATTCAATGGCGTGCTATGATGTTTTATATAGAAATTGGCTTGATCAAAGGCACTGGATGTCACTGTTGGAGTCATTAGCAACTTCTCCAAGTTGTTCACTTAGCATTCATCACGTACCTGCAAATTATCATATTAAAATAGCATTTTATGGGTTTTCTTTAGGGCACTTCCTATAATTTCTATATTTGATTCTAAAATGTAAGTAATTTTTTTTTATTTTTCCCCAAAGTAAATTATGACTTCCTTTTCCCATACTCCTATTACCTTTGTGTTGAGTGCATTTTTAATTTTTATTAATGTAAAAGTGATTTAAAATGTTTATATCTAGTGATGGGTGAATTTATTCGCCAGGGGCGAATTTGCGGCAAATTCCTGCGATAAATTCGCGAAACGGCAGCGAAATTTCGCCTGGCAAAAATTCACCGGAAAAACGAGTCGCGCGTAGTTTTTGACGCGACGTAAATGACACGGCATGCGCCGAAGTTGACGCGTGTCAAAAGCATGCCGCGACTCGTTTCACAAATTTTTTCGCCAATTCGAGAATTTCTTGGGAAATTATGAATTTTTCGGTCAAGCGAAACTCGGGAGATTCGCCCATCACTATTTATCTCTATCTATCTCTTTATATATATCCTTGGAGGAGGCTGAAACATCAGTCATTTTCACAATTAAACATTTTTATTTTTATTTAAAGTCCTGTGAGTGCTGATCTTATGTTGCTGATTCTTATTGAATATTTTGGAGCTGCACCCAGGCATATTCAACCATTTTTCAGGAGTGCCGACTTCTATACGGATAGTGACTCTCATATATATATACATATATACAAGATAGGACCTGTTATCCAGAATGCTTGTGACCTGGGGTTTTCCAGGTTTTCCTGAAGTCTACTAGAAAATCATATAAACATTAAATAAATCCTGGTAAAGATTAATCCAGTAAAGATTAATCATATCTTAGTTGGGATCAAGTACAAGCTATTGTTTTATTATAACACAGAGAAAGGAAATCATTTTTAAAAAATGTGGTTTATTGAGATAAAACGGAGTCTATGGATGATGGTGTCTTCATAATTTGGAGCTTTCTGTACTTTTTCTATAAAACCCTTGGTTATTTTCTATAATATAATTTAAAATGTCCAATTTAAATGGATTGGAAAATGTAATTCTGAGAAAGCCATGGACATTTCCCTGTTCACTTAGGACTCTCTACATGCCTTCAGTCATGTGACCATTCCTCACTTTAACCTGAAAAAAAGTCAGTGGTCTGAAATCCATTTGTTCACATACTTTATTACAGCTCAAACAGCCGAAGGGCAACATGACTGGGTGATTTAGAAAGTTTGGATGTCGAAGTGATTTTCGGCTTGGTAGAGGGCAACAATAGGTTCTGGGAGTCCATGGGATTTTGTAATGAGGTGTACAGTTACTATAATGTGTATTTCATATACTAATTCAACTCTATAACCTTTTATTCGTGATTTCTTTGTCAGCCGTGTGCCGTAGGTCTCAACTTGGCACTAGGTCCCCATCTGTCCTTTATAATGTGTTCAAAACCCCTTAAGGTATATTATTTTTTCCGTTTGCCCAAACTCTACCAGACATTCCAACACAGCACAGATAATGAGATGTTGTAATAAACAATCTTAATAGAAATTGACATGTATATTGGTCAATCTAAGCAGAGGCCTTGTGGCTTTCTTTCTCCATTTGCCTATCCATTCCTGAACGTACCAGTCAAAGGCAGTAGGAACATGAGTCTGTCATTCAGCATCAAGTCTGTCACACTTGCTTCCATCTCATCATTTTCTCTTGGTTCCTGACAAGTAGTGTCTTTGGGTACTGTCTATTGTCCTTGTAGGGACAAGGCAACAACTTTAACCGCTAATTTCCCTAATTGGGCACAGTTGCTGCATTTATACAGATAACGCAAAGAGTATCCAATAAGAATTAAATACCTGAACTTCATGAGCCCAAGAGACTCAATAAAAATACTCAACACAATAAAAATGTAGGCCGTTTGGTTACAAAGTGGAAAAATTTGTTTAAAGATTTATGAAGATTTTCATTCATCCAGGTCTAGTATAGGTAATTCTAAAACAACTGGACTTGCTGGGTAATCATTGAAGATGTTTCACTACTCATCCGAGCAGCTTCTTCAGCTCAACTGACTGGTGTGGGAAGTCTTCAGCATATAAATTCCAATCACAATGGCATCTGAAACTCAAAAAGGTTGTGATTGCTTTGTAGTTACTGTGATAGGCTTGTGGATCTGGCCCAAGTGGGGTTTCTCAAATTCAACTGGAGGGTCTGAGGTCCAGTTAGTGTGAATGTGTATTTATTATGTTGTACAATGCTATAGGTGAGTAATTGTAACACATTTGTATGTAATATGTAATGGTTACAGGCAGAAGGGTGGTATAAAAGCAATCCCCACCAACCAGAGCTACTGACCATAGTGATCATTACATTGCAAGGGACGGTATTTAAGTTGAAATAAAACCTAAATTCTGTATTGGATTAAATAAAGGGTGCCCCATTGCTTCTAAGAAATGAACTTGATGTTTATTATACACAAATCAGGCATTCCTTGTTACAGTATTAGATATGGCAACAAATTCAGTAATACATCAACAGGTACAAGCATAGGCAGTATCACCCAGGTATCAGCCCCAGTGGAATGGATTATCCATTGTTTCTAAAGGGAATCTACGCTTCCCTGAGCCCTAGCACAGTGTCTTCACCTGGGGAATACTGACCCCACTAGCTCAGTACAGAAGTTCTTCCATCTAACCCTGACTATGCTACACCTATGGAATGTTCCATGACAGGAGCTTGGCTATCACTAACTGGTCCTTGTTTATGGACCCTGAATCACTGTGGCCCTGGCCGACTTTACTAAGGCTTGAATTACCTTAGGGCCTAATAAGATACTGAATTCTTCTGCTTCTAGGTTCCCCAACATTAATTTCTGGTCCTAGATGGAGGCCAAAGAGGAAGCACCATATATATAAACACTACCCACACTACTCCTGGGCCTCTCACCAATGATATAAGTAACAGAACCAGGACTTCATCAACATGAAGTCTTTGGGAACTTGAGACGAAGAGGTCCTGTAAAAAAAGTGTACTGCAAATTGAGCTTGGTGTAATTTTTCATAGATCAATTATTGGATTTTCCGTGCCTTAATGTAGCACCATCCTTTGTATAATAAATGCCTACAAGTCATATAGCACTACCTTAAGTCTACATGACCCACGGCCCCTTGATGCCCCCCTGTTCTGAAAGTTGATACAAAATAATTTTAAATAATTTAGAAATTTCAAAGATTCAAACTTATTCAATGAGTCCCTTAATCTGTTTTTAATTTGTGCAATATTTCATTCTACATAGCCTTATCATAAGCTTAGACTTTAAACAAAGATGTGTGGGATCCTCAATGGTTGGATATGAGGCACTGCACATGCTTAACTTACTGGCCTAATCATTAAAATTAGACTGGAAAAAAAGTCTACTACCTGTAATTTTCAACTCAATAAAACAGTGAACTGCTCGTAAAGTGCTTTCCTCAGCAAAATATAATGTGTGATGGCATACTGCAAGAAATGAGCATGCTTAATGAAATCCATCTCTAAGCACATTCCTCCTCATGTGTCAGCACCTATTGCAATCACTCACTGAATCGGGAACCTTAGCCAAGAACACATTCATCTGCACTAGATGAAGTTTGAATCCATTACTATTTCCCAGGAGTACTTGAGTAATGTGATGTTGTGTGGTTGTGCTACAATCATGGTGTCTAGTGCACCTATGATAGGGATGAATGCTGAAAACTTTTTATTTTCTCTGCAGAATTGTAATTATCCCTTGAGTGTTCATACTAACACAAGGAAAGCTGTCAGTCACAAGGTGTAGCCATATAATTCTGGCCCTCAACTGGACAGGTTGGGGGACCATATGGATTAAGCTTGAGAAAATGCAAGAAAAACAACACAACTAAACCCTACTTTTTACTTACTTGCACCCTATGGTTTACCCTGATTTCAGGAACATATTAGTGCCTTGTTGTTGTCATTAAATCACCATTGTGTTGGTTACATCATGTAGTACATTCTGCAAATAACCATTTTTTGTTTTTGCAGAATAGTACAAAATAATATTTACACAAAGTTCTTTAAACTACACATAAATTGGCAGTAGTGTTGCCCTTGCATTAAATGAAGTGTTTCCTTTACTAAGTTTACTGGCAAACTTGCTACACTTCTTCCCTAGCACCTAGATTGAATCTAAGATCAAGAAACACTAAGTTGGCCATACATGCTTAGATAATACCATGAAAAAAGTTTTGTATGAATATTTGTGTGTGTAAGACAGCCTGCTGATGCCAACCAATATCTATCTTCCATTGTGTCCGAAGTCCATGGTTATTGATGTCCAGCCTCTTCTGATGAATTGTGCACCAAGGCATCTATTGACATTGTGGAACCATTGGGCTACTGCTACCTTGGATATGGCAGTCATTCCAGGATTCACACATTGAGTTGTGTCCGTAGGCGCTACAGAATTGGGCCTAGTGAACTGGAAGCTAATGTTGTTGTTGCATGTGAAAATACTAGCCACAACTTGCTCCTGATTCATAGAATCATTATGCCCAACTGTGGCTAAGGCAACCCCATAATTGGACAAAATAATGCAAAACATATTCTGCATTGTGAGAAAAAAAATTCCATCTTAACCAAATGTTTCATTACAGTTATGTTACAGTTAAAGTTACATTAACTTTAATGACCATAGAAGCCATGCATTTTTTTTAAATAAGAGACTGGAGAGGCTTAAATAAAAAGATGAGTAATAAAAAGTAGCTTTAACAATGCATTTGTAGCCTTACAGATCATTTGTTTTTAGAAAATTGAGTCAAAAGAAGAAGTCAAATAATTCAACAATTATAAAAAAAAGAAATAATAAAGGGCAATTGAAAAGTTATGTAGGGGCAGATTTACTAAGGGTTGAAGTGAAAATTCAAATGAAAAAAATTAGAATTTTGAAGAAATTTTTGGCTACTTCGACCATCCAATAGGCCAAAATTAAATTTGAATTAATAAAAATTTGAATCAAATTTGAAAATTAGACTATTTGAAAATCGAAGTACTATCTCTTTAAAAAATTCTAATTCGCCACTTTGCCACCTTGAACCTGCCAAATTTCTATTTTAGCCTATGGGGGCCCTCCTGGAACCTTTAATAAATGTTTTTGGATCTTTTTGAAAATCAAAGGATTTTGTCCAAAATCTTCGAATCGTTCGAATAGAACGATGCTGCTGAACGATTCAAACGATTTTTATTAGATCGAAATGGACCTAATAGAATAAAAAAGGTCAATTTTCAATCGAAAAAAGCACTTAAAAAAATGTTGATGTTCGAATTTCAATTTTTTTTCCATTCGAAATTCGATCCATGGTAGATTTGCCAAGAATTGGCGATTCTATAACATGCTAAAAGTTGACTTAAAGGTGAACCACTCCTTTAAGAATTCAGGATTAGTGCAGATTAATTTGTAATGAATGCATTTTATATATTAAATAAAATATGCATTTATTTGTTCTATCTTTCTCTCTCTCTCTCTCTCTCTCTCTCTCTCTCTCTATCTATCTATCTATCTATCATCTATATATGTGTCTATCTATCTATCTATCTATCTATCTATCTATCTATCTGTCTATCTGTCTATCTGTCTATCTGTCTATCTGTCTATCTGTCTGTCTGTCTGTCTGTCTGTCTATCTGTCTATCTGTCTATCTATCTATCTATCTATCTATCTATCTATCTATCTATCTATCATCTATCTATGTGTCTATCTATCTATCTATCTGTCTGTCTGTCTGTCTGTCTGTCTGTCTGTCTGTCTGTCTATCTGTCTATCTGTCTATGTGTCTATCTATCTATCTATCTATCTATCTATTTCTTTCTTTGTTTCTGTCTATTTATCATCTAGCTATCACTCTCTATACTTTTATTTATTTATCTATCTATCCATCCATCCATCCATCCATCTATCTATCAATCTATCTATTTATCTCTCTGTCATGTCATATATTTATCTATCTCTATCTATCTGAATATTGTACATCTGTATCTTTATCCATGTATTACTCTACTAATATTCTCACTCTATGGAAACATTTTCATGCAATGAAACATTTTTTATGTATATATTTTAACCTTGTCTGATATTAAATATATTAACTGATTTCTTCAAAGTTAAAACCATTTTTTCCCAAGTTTTCAACTATTTTAATTTAATATTTATCCACATCTGTTACATAATTGATTTAATCCCTAACCGAAGGAATTCTGAAGTCTTATGTTGGACTTTAAATAGGTTCCCCAAGGGCAAATAGTGTCCTACTTCTTCCTGCCCTGGTATCTGTTTGGAACATGGTCATGTTAATAAAGACTGTAAACTAACATGGCTGAGCACAAGGAACTCATAATAATTTTACTGTCAAGGCTAAACTAACCCTAGAGTTATTAGTTGAATGAATTAGAAAACATGGCCGATGCTGGATTGAATCACGTAGCTCATGAAGCCATAATTAGTCCTTAGTGATGGGCAAATTTATTCGCCTAGGTCGAATTCGCGGCGAATTCCCGCGATTCGCCGCTGGCGAATAAATTCGCGAATCACCAGCGAAATTTCGCTTGGAGAAATTTCGCCGAAAAACGAGTCGCGCGACAAAATCGTGCCGCTACTCGTTTCGCGAATTTTTCGCCGATTCGCGAATTTCTCTAGAAATTCGCGAATCTCTAGGCGAAGCGAATCGCGGGAGATTCGCCCATCACTATTAGTCCTTTATATTTCATGACATTATTGTTTTTGCTTCAACATGGAGACAAAGAACTTCTGTGCCAACAGAAATATGACAAAGTGGGAGTGTTACAGACACAATGCCATTTCATTTATTTAAAGATACAGAGATTTTTATAGCCTTTCCATTTTGCCCCTGCTGCCGTTTATTTTTTTGGTCATAAAATAATACACGGAGAAGATTGGCCTTGAAAATTGGGAGCTTTTCATCACTATTAACATTGATATTGTTTTCATACCCAAGGGATTCATAAACACCAACTAGGCCTAGTTAAATGTTTATTTTACAGTGTTGAGAAAACGGAGGGGAATGAAAATGATTGTTGAATCAGTTTTTTTTTGGCGCTTTTCATTTTCGGAGCGCTTATGAAATCAGACAAGTATTGAACCCAAAACATTGTTTTATTCTTGTGTTCTGGAAACAATGGATAGAGAAATAAATCAAGCAATCAATAACTGTATAAATGATCAATAAATTCAAGAAATAAAAATGAACAGAAAAAAATAAATTAAATAACTACATTAAAAAAGTAATATCCTTTACACTCTTAGGAGGTTATTTATTAAAGTCAGAATGCCAAAAACATTAAATTTTTTCTATAAAATCAGAATTTTTAATGGAAAGAAACCCTCAAATTTTTGAGATTTATTATACCCTGAGGATGGAAAAAGTCATAATCCAAAAACCCGGCATCTCAGAACTGCCAAGACTATTTTGGACTTCTAAATTCAAAATTTTGAGAAAAAGTCTGAAAAAATCCTACAATTCAGGAAAAAACAGGAAAAATCATCTGATTCAGATTTTCACTTGATTTTATCAAGATTGTCTGTTTTTAATGGAAAGAAACCCTCAAACTTTTGAGAATTATTATACCCTGAGGATGGAAAAAGTCAGAATCCAAAAAACCGGCATCTCAGAACTGCCAAGATTGAATATAAGTCAATATCCTACAGTATTTGGAAGTTTCTGTGGTCTGCGCTGGAATTAGAAAAAAAATCTGACTATTTTGGACTTCTAAATTCAAAATGTTGGGAAAAAGTCTGAAAAAATCCTACAATTCAGGAAAAAACAGGAAAAATCATCTGATTCAGATTTTCACTTGATTTTATCAAGATTGTATGAGTTTGTGAAAAAAAAATTTTTTTTCACTTAGTTAGGGCTGATGCATGGACACTGCCTTGACGGGGCGCGTCACTTTAGGCATACTTTCTACAAACTTTGTAACTAAAAGTGTCTTTTTTTGTAAGTTACAGTTAAGTTGTGCAAAAAATAGGTTTCCCAGGGGGCTGTATGTTGGAGTAGTGATGGGCAAATTTATTCGGCAGGCGGTAATTTGTGGCAAATTCCCGCGATTCATTGACGGCGAATAAATTCGCGAAACACCAGCAAACATTACGCGATGTGCACCGAAAACTCATTTCACAGGAAATTCTGATTTTTTTTTTTTGGCAAAGATTCACCATCACTATGTTGGAGTACTGGGGTATTCTTGTTTTTAATTTGTATATCAAGCCTGACCTACGTGCACCCAATTAAAAAGGATTGAGCTGTATTTTCTTGTTTAAGTGATAATATATATAAATATCTTTTATTTTACAGGAGAGAAGCCTATAGAGCTGGGGCAGAGACTGCAGCTACTTTTCTGTGCCTCTGAGAAAGTCACCTGTGAGTGCCTGGGTCAGCTCAGTGTCCCCACTGGAGTGTTCGGTAACTAAACACAATGACCTCCAGTCCCACTAACAAAACCAACTTGGCCGCAGCTCTGTGAGCCAGGTGCCCTCCAGCATTATATGAAGTGCATGAATTTACTTATGTGTGTGTGTGTTTTTTTCTGATAGAAATGAAGAATATTCGAAAACCTGGGCTCATGTTTTATTTAATTTTTTTATTGTATCTTGTGGTTTGCCTGACTCGATTTGCATAATTATTGCATTAGGACGCAAATGGAAGATTGGCTGAAAATAGCCCTAAAGCGTTTACTCTATTTTTGACTGTTCCGCTTAGCCCCAGCGCATGGTTTCCAACGCAGCAGATATGCAAATAAGCGCATAATATCCCAGGCACGTGCTTGCTTAAAGGGCTATGTATAAGTCTGTGAAATTTCTGAGACCATCCTATTATTCAAATGAGCTTCATGCCCCTTGCTGATTAACATTTCACTTTTCCTTGGTAAATACTGTTTCTTTCCTTTAATCCATCAGGATACAGTGGGGATCACAGACATGTAGCCTTAGGTAAGGACAGCACTGATATGTGCCCATTAAAGCTGCACTCCGCATCCACTGGCACTAGTGGTGGGTAACTCTGTCCCACCGAAAAATTTGCGAAATTCACAAAACAGTGAAAAATTTGCAAAACTCACAACTTTACAGGGTGTCTATGGCCATCACCTTCGGATCTGGGAAAGACTTTGTTATAAACATACTGGTAAAGTGCAGTATACCATTGAGGGGAATTGTTTCAGATGCATTAGAAAGTTAGTGTAACGGTGTACCCATATTTAAGAGCTGGTAAAGGTGACATTGCCTTTGCCTTCAAAGTTGTGCTCCACCTGGACTGTCTCTATACAAGAGTCTTTATTTTGGCTGGTGACACTCATTTTACTAGCCCTCCTTGTCTCCTTGGTGGAGCCTCTGGCTGCTCTATGAAATAACCTAACCCTATCTTTCACTATAAGAGTGAACAGACACTAACCCCACACCAGCTTTTCTGAAACTCCATCCTCCTGCAGAAGTCTCCTGCAGAAGCCTCCTCCCTCAAACTATTCTACACCATTCACCCCCTTCAGTAAGTGGAGTCCAAAGAGACAGATTCACACACTTTTAAAGAGTTGGGGAACCAGAGATAGCTCTCCCCTCCGAGCTCTGAAAAGACACCCTCCTATGTTAGAATTATACATTATATTGAGTAATTAAAGGTAGGAAAAACTTTACCTTCCTATACAAGCTTTTACACATTACAAGACGTACTGTTCTAATCAACCCTATATCTCAGTTCTTTTCCAAATACAGCAGCCAGAACACATTCTGTTGATTGTTTAGTTTGCTATTTTTATTTGCCTTCATCCACGAAGACTAACTAGCACTGATAAAAGGACAAATAGTGATGACATTGTGCTATTATGAGTAAACTCATCCCTGACAATCTAGTACGGGGGTTGTCGGGGCCATCCGCACGCCTCTGGTGAGGATACCCTGCCACTCTATTCACAAGCCGAAGTAGGTCTTCTATAGGCTTCCGTGTTTTGAAGAAGTCTGACGCCATTGTTCATGGTGCATAAATTCAAATATTTAACACACTAGTGTACTTTATGTCATTGCCCAACATAGGTCTATCTTGGTATTTCCTGGGTGTTATTTCTAGTTCATTGTTTGACCTTTCCTGACCCTGATTCTTGTCCTGATTACTGCCTGTCCCAACTCCTGCCTGTATTTTGACTATTCTCCTGGATCCTGATTTTTGCCGCTGCTTTCACATTCTGACTCAGCCTGTGTGACCCCAACTACTGTATGCTTCTGCCTCATGATTGTGTACCACACTGCCAAGCTTGGTATTGACTCAGCCTGTCTTTTGACTATGCTCCTATTCTCTGTTCCAGTAGTACGTACGGTTCCCATGCTTGCCCAGAGTTCTCTCCTTGGTCCTCTCACATTAAGACCAAGTCTTAACTCAATTGTTAAAGACAGAACATTGAGCCGTGACCGGGACCTTGGGTTTACTCTTGGTTTGGGAGGCCAAACATAACAGTTATCTTTATAGTTTTTAAGTTTTTTTTTCAATTAAATAATAAATCTGTAATGTCACTGCGGGGGGGGGGGGGGGGAATTAATTTGCCCCACTCTACCTCACATTTCATCCACCTCTTTATAAATGATATCTTTATAGCCCTTTTGTCCATACAATCAGCTACTTGGTATTTTAAGAGACTTTCAGCTTTTCCCTCCCATTGTTGTAACTTGTATTATTGCTGGTTTTAATAACAATAAACATATGGTATATCTTTGTAGATACAGTCTAAAACATAGATACCAGGAACATTACACTGGCAGCAGAAGTTGGCTAAAGATCTCGAGTGCTCTGGGAGAATAATGGTTGGACTCTTTAAAACCAACACCAGTGATGAATACTCAGATATAAGTTGTTAAATGTATTGTTTACAATATGGCACTGATATGCAATAATGGCACCATCTGAAACAGTATACAAAAAAAGTTTTAACTTTTCCCATTGCCCCTTGCAAATATGAACCAGGAATTGTCTTTTGCTAATAGCAGACAAAGCAAAACCTATTTAGGGCAAATTCTAGCCTTCGCTGATGAGTTGAAGAGTTATCATGGTGTTTATGTTTCGTATTGCCTTAATATTGGTACTGTTATTACCACATTGAACCCGCCTTGCTATTAATTTCCTTTTCTAAAGGGAGCAATAGAATAGCACCACCAAAGATATACTCATCTGAAATAAAATCATTTTTAAAAGGAGGAGCGGATTTTCTTCTTTCTTTTTCAGTTCATCAAAAAATGTTACATGGCATTTTGAGGTTATAAATAAAAATGAAAGAATTCTAAATAAAGCATAACATGTTATCAACTCTGTTCTTCAGCTTCTCCACTTACATTGATTGCTTATTAAATAATATTCTGCACATTAAAATATCTCCTGCTGTGTTTCTACGTACAAATCCAGGAAAAGTCTCACATCATTTTATCTCTATGCAGGCTTCCTACAGCTTTCCAATGTGGAAATTGCCAACGTTGGCTCATCTTTATTTTAGTCAGTCAACTTTTTAAACACAACCCTCCGCTCTTCAGGCATCCATAACAGTTGTGGGGGTGCAATAAAAAGCTACAGGGGCATGAATAATGTGATCTATAGCAGTGTTTGCAATGGAATACATATAGATGGACACAATCTCCCGCTCAAAGACGGCCTCCTCGTCTTAATAAAGCAGTCCAAATGAGTCTGAATGGGTGTCAGGAATAAAGATGGATGTGGTCCATGGGGCCTTTATGCATGGAAATGCAATTGTCGGTTCTGAATGAGTGGGTTTTCATGTAAGAGGACAAAGATTTTACCCTGTAGAAAAATCATGGGTCAGAAATGTTGCCCACTCAACTACTGGAATGCTGGTTTCAAAAATTGTACAAAAATAGCAGGTCTTCTGTCCTACAAAAATTATGACTATGGCTTTATATTCCACCTTGAAAGGGATGTAGTGTTAGAGGATGGTATTCTGGTAGATAATTCTGTTGGCCTTTTACTTGTTGTCTCCTTCACATTATCTGATCTTAACAATATCACAAAAAAATACATACTGCTCTGCAAATCTGCAATAAGTGCAACAAATCAGACATTTGACTGCATCATGGACAGGATCAAGCCACTGTCTGATAATCTGACGATAAGAGAAAGAGCTTTGTGGTTCCCTTTACGAAGTTGCGTTGGTATTGTTTGCCCACAATTTACCCTAAAACCCAAGCAGTGGCTGAGGTATCCATGGCACTTATTAGGCATTATGAAATTGCAAGGTTAGTTCTAAATGTATATTTTTGTTTGATTTTAGATTTGTGCAAGTAATAGTTTCCCATTCATGGAATTGTACAGATAGGGTCCACACAGCAACTCAGCTGCTGTCTCCTGGTGGCATATTTTAAGCTTGGAGTGTTTCATTAGGCCCATAAATTACACCAAACATCCCAGCTAAACTGTACAGGTAAGGGTTCTGTTATCCAGAATGCTTGGGTCCTGGCACCTGATGGATATTTCAATAAATTGAATCTTCATACCTTAAGTTTACTAGAAAACCATGTAAACATTAAATAAATCCAATAGGCTGGTTCTGCCTTCAATAAGGATTAATTATATCTTAGTTGGGGACACTGCACCGCCATGGAACACCGACTTGCAGCAGTGCAGCCCATCATGGAAGTGGGTTTGCACTGGCGGGGTCCATTAGGGCTGGGGCCCACCAGGCCCAGTCTGACCTTGTTGGTTCTTATTTGATATTATCCCAGGGATTTTCCAAATCCATAATATATATTTGCCTGAATATCAAATTCCTGATTCCTAAACTAAATCCTTGATTTTGTGAATCCCTGTGCCCTGCTGTCTATCCACTAATTACCTGGCACTGTGTTACCTTATATGCACTAAGAACAATTAATATTAAGCCGAGTGTCAGTCTATTGCTCCAGTGCAAAAAGTGTATTTTATTATCTCTATAAAGCATGAAATGTATTTTGTAACCTTTAAAAATACAATTTTTTCACATCTCGAGTCTGAGAATTTCTGAAATACATTTTCTGTTTTAATTGACTGTGCTGGAATCATCTTCTATTACACTGTGAATTGTATATTTCCTTATTCTAATGTTCTTCTTTATAATAATCTTGGGATTTGGAACTCATCTCTGCCCTGTACAACATAAACTGATTTAGAGTATTTGAAGTACAACACAGCTTCTTTTTTTTAGTTTTAATATCTCCTTGGCTTTCTGTTTTATATTTTAGTTGACCATGGAATTCTTTGGATATTAGAAGTCACTGCGGGTTTCTGTAAAAATATGAAGGCACAAGGCCGCAGGCTGAGTTATACAGGGAACTCTGAGTATCACTCATGTATTATAAGGGATAATGTACCCCCTACTGTAAATGATAAGGATATTAGAAGTCATTGAGGGGTCTGTGACCATATAAAGGCACAAGGCTGCAGGCTGAGTTATACAAGGAACTCTGAATATCACTCATGTATTATAAGGGATAATGTACCCCCTACTGTAAATGATAAGGATATTAGAAGTCACTGAGGTGTTGTTCTGTGACCATATAAAGGCACAAGGCTGGAGGCCTTACAGCGAACTCTAGAGCAGGGCTACAAGTGACAATCTTTCACCAGGTCGGACTTTCTCTAAGGGGAAATACACATGTTGAGGTTGTTGAACTGCAACTCAATACTGCCAGATATGTAAAATAACAGATGTTGGATGCCAGGGGTTTTTTGCAAACAGGTAGAACAGGTTTTATTTACAATACAAAGCACCACAGGGTTGGTAATACTCACAACTGAGGTAGATATATCACATACCAGGTACAGTCAGAGGTGTAGCAGATACAGCATGGAAAGACACCATAGTAGGAGTTGATAGGTTTACCTTCTAGGATTTCAGTACCTCATGTGGACTGAATCCCTACAGCAGACGTGGATCAGGGTTAAGAACACTGCCTGAAGTCCCTTGTCAGTACTGTGGTCCCTGCACTACAGGCAAAGTAGAGCCTGGGGGAGAGCTTCTTCCTTCTATCCTCCTTGGTGGAGCTTGAGCTGCTCTTGATAGCTATCCTATCTGACTCACTCTCACTAGAAAGTGCTATAAAGAGATATATCCTATACACTGGCTTCACCTCGTTCACAGGGTCCCTGTACCTCGACTTCTCTAAAGGGGATGTCCATTTAGGGCCTAACACTACTGGAGCCTTGTTGATTCCAAGTTCAGTGGAACAACTGCCAGGTCAACTGCTACAGGCCAAAGAGGAAGTGCCCCTCCCTGCAAGGCACTTTGTTACAGCACTGCAGGAAGTGGTCACAACCTATAACCAATAGAAATGAAATGCAAATGATACCAATATGTTACATGGGTTTTAACCCAGCAACAGGGAAAAGGAAGGCACTTGAATGGGAATGAATTCATAAGGGCCATTATACTTATGGGTGGTCCCTACACTTGTTTGCATTGCCCAACTGCCCTTCCCCTGGTGGATGCCATGGCACCCAGAGGCTCCTGTATAAAGATTTTGAAGGCAGCTCTGAACCTCATTCCTCAAGTCACTGTATTTCTAATTAGTGATGGGTGAATTTATTCGCCTTGTGTGAATTTGAGGCAAATTCCTGTGATTCACTGCCGGTGAATACATTTGCAAAATGCCTAGAAAAATTTGCCAGCGTTTTGTTTTGGACACGGGTGCTTTGCAAATTTTTCGCCGTTTCGGCAAAGTGAAACTCCACAAATTCGCCCTTCACTATTTCTAAAGGAAGATCCTGATCCTGCCTCAACACAGGTCAGAATATAGTCACATTTTCTTTCTAGATTCTATGAACCTTTCCCAGGGTGGGGAAATTCATACTGAATAAATATACTCCTTGATTTCACAGAAATCAAATGGCAAACATCCATTAAGGGGAAACTAATCCCCGTCATATTTTCCCTTCTTATTTTGTAGAATAATGTATGGGTGAGCCTTTTAGATTAACTAC
The DNA here is from genome assembly GCA_024363595.1 of Xenopus borealis. NCBI lineage: Eukaryota > Metazoa > Chordata > Amphibia > Anura > Pipidae > Xenopus > Xenopus borealis. The sequence goes on along the minus strand of CM044440.1, from coordinate 131,172,727 downwards.
ACAACTTTTCAATAATTTTACTTTTAAAGCCTTTGTAAACATAATAGTGTTTTTTTTTTTTTTTTTGGAAGGTGGTTCTTCAGTCTTTGTAACATACCATAGGAATCCGCTTTCATACCTTCAGTCATAGAAATGCTTTTTGTTGCTTGAGTTAAAGTTGTTCCTGTTCCTTCCAGTTCCAGCACAATACAGAGCACAACCTACTGCTACCTACCTACCTACTTAAAATAAAGACTCCCTTCCATAATAGTATTCTGTTGGCATTGTAATATAATAACTCTTCCATTTCTTGAGCCTCAGTCTATAAAGCAGTTGTTCTTAGAGGGTCTCAGAGTCTTGGCTGGAGAAGACCAACCTTGAGGCCAATTAGATACATATTGGAATAGGACATTTATTTTCTGTTCTACAAAGTTCTAGAAGATCATCTCAAAGATGATCTAAATAGGTAATAAGGTAAATTTTGTATATATGTGTAACCTTCTTATGAACTATGGAGTGGTGCTGATACAATGTTGGCCTTCAAAGGGAGGCTTGAACCAAATATGAATGGCAACCACTGCTTTAAGGTTTTGCAACTGAAGCATATCAACCAACACACCATTCATTTCGGGGTGGCAGATAAGGAATATCTTGCTTAAACAGGTTATACAAGTATTCTGTCTCCAATTGCTGTGATAATGGCTGATTTCCCCGTGAGACCTCCCTGCTGG
>CM044440.1:131116388-131171917 GCA_024363595.1 Xenopus borealis | reverse complement strand
ACATAAGTAATTAACCATATACATTAATATAGTGAACTTTTAACTGTTGGGACAGCACAACAAGTATAGTATCCGTTATACAGAAAGCTCCGAATTACATGAAGTTCCTCTTCCATAGACTCCATTTCAATAAAATTATTCAAAATTTTAAAACATATTTCCCTTTTCTGTGTAATTATAAAACGGTACCTTGTTCTTGAACCAAACTAAGATATAATTTATCCTTATTGGAGGTAAAACAATCCCATTGGGTTTAATTCATTTTTAAATTATTTTTTATAAAATTTGATGACCCAAATTACGGAAAGACCTCTTATGCACAGGTCCCATACCTTTGTTGGAAGGTATGCTTATAGCAAGGTGTGTAAAGGGATGGTTTGGACAAACTCCCTACCATGAGTCTACTTTATGTAGGGAAATTACATTTCTGGTTCTGTTATGTATTTCCTGTGTATAGGTAGGTGTGTATGGGTATGTATTAAGTTGGCCATATGTTGGGTAATCCTGCTCAATTGGGCCAAGGGTTGAGCCATCTTATTGTACAAGTAGCCACAGTTCTGTTCTTAGGTACTTTTGGGCTGTTAAAACTTCCACAAGTGAAGTGGAGCCATGTACTCACTGTCCTGACCTTTGTCAAGTATTATACATAGTAACATAGTAAGTTAGGTTTAAAAAAGACAAATGCCCATCAAGTTCAACCTTGTTCAACCTAAAGTTTTTACACTACAGTATATAACTTGCCTAACTGCCAGTTTAACCAAAGGCAAAAACTATTTGAAGCCTCTCCAATTTGCCTCAGAGGGGGAAAAATTCCTTCCTGACTTCAAAATGTCAATGGGACCAGTCCCTGGATCAACTTGTACTATGAGCTTCTATATCCCTGTATTCCCTCACTTGCTAAACAAAGCTATCTAATTTATCACAATAAACAATCCCTTCTGGAACCTCTTTTCTTCTAATCAGAATGGGTGACCTTTAGTGATGGGCGAATTCGCGGCGAATTCGCGGAAAATTCCCGCGATTCGCCGCTGGCGAATAAATTCATGAATCGTCAGCGAAATTTCGCTTAGCGAAAATTTGCTGGAAAAACCAGTCACGCGTCGTCTTTGACGCAACGCGCCGAAAACGACGCGGCGCGCGCCGAAAACTATGCGCGTCGGAAATGACAAAAGCGTCCCGCGACTCGTTTCGAGAATTTTTCTCTGGAAATTCGCTAATTTTTCGGCGAAGCGAATCTCGGGAGATTCGCCCATCACTAGTGACCTTGTGTCAGCTGGAAAGACCTACTGTTAAATAAAGCATTAGAGAGATTATTATATGATCCCCTTATATATTTATTAGGGATGGCGCGAACAGTTCGCCGGCGAACATCCGCTGTTCGCGCTCGCCAAAAGTTCGCGAACGTCGCGCGACGTTCGCATTTTGGGTTCGCGTCAATTTGGCGCTTTTTTTTGCCGCATTTTTTTTTGCCCTCTCACACCAGACCAGCAGATACATGGCAGCAAATCAGTAAGCTCTCCCTCCTGGACCACCCCACACCCCCTGGACCACTCCCCTTCCCTATAAAAACCGAAGCCCTGCAGCGTTTTTTCATTCTGCCTGTGTGTGCTGAAGAGCTAGTGTAGGGAGAGAGCTGTTAGTGATTTCAGGGACAGTTGATAGTAAGTTTGCTGGCTAGTAATCTACTGTACTTCAAACAACTGCCATCTAGCTGTGTGAGCTTGTTCACATTCTGTCTGAATATCAATAATATTACAGTGTCCACAACCACCTGAGTGACTTTTTTCCCTTTACAGCACAAAACGCAGCGCTGTGTCAACAATGGATTTTTCAGATACATTTTTGCCCTTGACCCCCCTCTGGCATGCCACTGTCCAGGTCGTTGCACCCTTTAAACAACTTTAAAATCATTTTTCTGGCCAGAAATATCTTTTTTAGCTGTTAAAGTTCGCCTTCCCATTGAAGTCTATGGGGTTCGCGAACCGTTCGCAAATTTGAGGAAGTTCGCGAACATGTTCGCGAACTTTTTTTCGGCGGTTCGCGCCATCCCTAATATTTATACATAGTTATCATATCACCCCTTAAGCGCCTCTTCTCCAGAGTGAACATCCCCAATTTGGCCAGTCTTTCCTCATAGCTAAGATTTTCCCTTTACCAGCTTAGTTGCCCTTCTCTGTCCCCTCTCTAATACAATAATGTCCTGTTTGAGTGAGGGAGCCCAAAACTGTACGGCATATTCTAGATGTGGCCTTACAAGTGCTCTATAAAGTGGAAGAATGGCCCCCTCCTCTTGTGACTCTATGCCCCTTTTAATACAGCTCAAGACCTTATTGGCCCTTGATGCTGCTGACTGGCATTGCTTGCTACAGCCAAGTTTATCATCTACAAGGACACTAAGCTATGTCTTCATTATGGATTTGCCTAGTGCAGTCCCATTAAAGGGCACCTATTATTAAAAAAGTTACCCCCAACCAAAGGTGCGAGCTGATAGAGCCTGCATTCCGGTTGGGGGTACTAGTACTTTAAAAAAAAAAAAAAAAATTCCCCCTGGTGTGAGCCGCACATGCACAGCCAAGAAAAATGGCTCCAACAGTGACCGCTTTTGTTAATGCGCATGTGCGTGACATCACAAGCGCACAAACCCGCATGTGCGCCTACTCCCGGTGTGAGCTGGCCTGCACTGGGGGGGGGGGGTATTTAAAAAAAAAAAAAGTACTATCACCCCCAACCTGAATGCAGGATCTATCAGCCCGCACCTTTGGTTGGAGCTAAACGATAAGTGCCCTTTAAGGGCATAAATGCACTCCAAGCTTTGCACCAGATACATCAAAGGACAAATTTAGATAGTTTGGGTTTAATTTATAGTGTCAGACTGGGTGGAGCTCAAGGGCCCACCACCCCAGCCCATGTAAGCCCTCCCCGTCTCCTGTCTCCACTGCTTGGTACTGCAAACCCCCAGCTCCCACCAACATGCCCCACCTCAAACTGGGACCCAATAGAATTTCTCCAAGTGGGCCAGTCAAACCCTGAATTTTTACTCCTATAACTATCCCTTTGAGGCATGCAGATATCCATCTCCTGCCAACTACCCATCCTCTAGCGTGTGAATCTAGTGATGGGCGAATCTCAAGCGTTTTGCTTCGCCGAGAAATTCGCGAATTGGCGAAAAAATTCACGAAACGAGTCGCGTCAAACGCGGCGCGTCGTTTCTGACGCACGTCGCATTGCGTCGTTTCCGGTGCGAGTCGCGCAGTTTTTGACGCGCGACTCGTTTTTTGTGCAAATTTTTTGGCGGCGAATTTTTGCTGGCGTTTCGCGAATTTATTTGCCAGCGGCGAAGCGCGGGAATTCGCCGCGAATTCGCCCCTGGCGAATAAATTCGCCCATCACTATGTGAATCATTCAGACATGCAAGTTGGGGAGCACTGTTGGCACATGCCACAATGAAGAGTTTCTGTCAACCAGGGCTACATTTTGTTTTATGTGGCATGAGGTGCAGAGTGCAGCCAGAACCATGACTATCTCTTTCTGTCTCTTTTTCTTGCCTATCTTTGGCAAACACCATTTTGTCTGCAGAAAACATTGACAGTTCTAGGAAGTCTTTCCCTTAAAATGCACAATAACGCCTTGTTGCCATTTTCTGCAGACAGCGAGCTAATTTTGCTGCCATGTAAAGTGCTCTGATATACAGCGGCGGAAGCATATATTTTAAATTGGATATTCACTGCCTTCATGGCTGAGAAATGAAAGACAATGTATTCCGTGTCCATTGCTACAAGGACTTCAAACGGCATTCTTGTAATCTTCCATTCTTGTGCTCTCCCTTCACAGAGCAGAAAGAGACGGAGAAATTCATCTGGAATCCTGACAGGGACTTTGTCTGTCTGTAGCTGAGCTGGAGAAAGCCATTCTCTTCTTGCTAGAGGGGGAATCTCTTTCTCTTTCCTAAGCAATTATAGGCCTCAAAGACTGAAGCTAGGTATTTGGGCTCTTTAATGTTTACTGATATTTATGTTCTGGAGTTAGGCTGGAAAGAATCTGGATGACAGATTATTAAAACACAAAATGCTGCAGAGAATCAGAGAGTGAGATCTAAAATAAAAGATCTAAAAGGCGGTGGCTAATGGCAAGTTTCTTTTTATCCGTCGTCTCAATCATGGCCGTTTTGTGGCATTTATGCTGAGAAAGGGGAGGACAATTATATGCATTTTTTTTCCATGCTAAGCACTAGCTGAAGTTAGATTTAAATTTTATGAACTGTCATTATGTAGAGACAATGGCCTGGGTGCAGTTACAGTTGAGTATTATACGCAAATCTTAAATATCTTTAAGGTTCAGGAACCCCTTGATGGTCCAGCCATTGGTCAGGGTGCAACTGATTTGATAACAACGTTAAACATCATTAGTTAGAAGAATTAGTAATTCAGCCATATCTTATTTACTGTAGTTGCCCTAGTGGATAAAAATGTACCGGAAGTAGAACCAGTAGGTGAAGTTATTGTAAGGCTATCTCTAAAATAGCTCAGGATTAAGAGCTGGGATTGGGGTAGTTAGTGAGCAATCTGATGATCCTATGAGGAAAGCAGAAGGATTTGGGTCCTGGGTGTTGTGTTGCATAAGAGGCTCAAAAGTTTACTTTTCTAAGGGGCAGATTTACTAAATTCACATGAAGAATTCGAAGTTCGATCAAATTTTCATTAAATTCAAATTCAAATATTCGAATATGCAAATTAGGCAAATTCGACCATCGAATATTCAAATTCGAATGATTCGAATAAAATTTTATTTGAATATTCAAACATTCGATGGTCGAATACTTCCCCTTTAAATTTTTATTCTACCACCTACTTTGCCAGATCAAAGCTACTGAATTGGGGATCATTCCCTGAGATTGAATAAAAAAAATTTGAGCGATTGATTAAAGTTGTTAAATATTCGATTCGAATTCGACTCGAATATTTAATCGATCAAATTTTCTATATTCGATCGATCAAATTGCGGTAAAATCCTTCGAATTCAATAGACGAATTCAAAGGATTTTACTTCCCAACTATTCCCTAACTATTCCCCTGGTCGAAATTCGAATTTTTTTCAATTTGAAATTCGACCAATAGTAAATCTGCCCCTAAGTGTTAGGATATAATTCTCAACAATCAAGTTTAATTTGTGGCCCAGTGGTCTTCTCTGACTGTGGAGCCCAGGGTAGACCCTCTCTCTGCCTTTAGTACAAAGGTTGTCAAACTTTTTTTCAATTCAAATCTTACTTTTAAGGTTCAACCTTTGATTCAGGCTTCCCTTGATGGTCCAGCCTTTGGTCAGGGTGCAACTGATCTCATAACAAGCATCTCAAGAAACTATTATATAATTAAGAATCTCAGGAAATATAAGTAATTTAGCCATAGTTTAAAAGAAAAAAAAATTTAGGACAGATGAAGGGACTGTAGTTACCCTTGTTTGTAAAAGTTTGAACTGGCTGAGCCATGCCCAGTAGGTGAAGTTGGAGTAATGATATCTCTAAAATAGCTCAGTCTAGGAGTAAGAACTAGGATTAGGGTAGTTAATGAATTATCTGATGCTCCTATGAGGAAAGCAGAAGGATTTGAGTCCTGGGGTTGCATAAAAGGCCCAATATGTTTACCTATTAAGACATATTTGAAAAAGTGGTAGCATATCATTTTTACCAAGTTTGATTTGTGACCATGTGGACTTCCCTGATTGTGGAGCCCAGGGTTGTTAGTGAGCAGTCTGATGCTCCTATGAGGAAAACAGAAGGATTAGAGTCTTGGGTGTTCCCCATTCAGGATAAGAATCCAAGTTTAGGGGTAGATGTATTCACATCTAAGTTCCACTTCGAGGATCTAATCTAATGCTTGCAGCAGGACATTTTGACTTTTTGAAGGCTGGCTCCTGATTCGGGCTAACACTTCTGTAGGTTCCAGCTGATGTCACCTATGCTTTGTGAAGATATCACTTTCAGTTTCATGGTGGCCATTGGTTAGAGAGCAGATAATGTAGCATGTCCAAGCAGATAAAAACGGAGGTTGGGGGTCCTAGTCAGATCTGGGCTTTTGAAACGGAACCTACATAATATTCTACTCTTACTTAATTGGTCTCAGACCCCCAGCAACTGCTCTAAGCTGCCCCAGTGTGAGCATTGCATTTTCCAAACATTAGCTTCCTTTTGTTTCTATATTTACAAGTTGAGTTTTTAGGGAAGATATTAACATACGATAAAAAAAAAATACGTGTTGCTCAAAGTTTCTTTTGTCATTTCTGTGTGGAGTAGATAATATCAGTCAACTATAAATGGCTGCAAATGGTTATTTACAGGGCTTGGTCGATTTACCTCTTAATTCAATAATGACCTGTGTAATGAAACATGAATCAGACAATTGTTCGTCAGTGTTGCTTGCGAAGTTTCCTTTTATACATCATTAAAACATCATCATTACTTCCGAGCTGCATTTTTGGGAAGATCTCCTTTTGTATTTCATGCCACCACTGGCAGTTGATATCTGCTTGTGAATTGGCAACTTTAAGGATTAACTTGAAGTATGTGCTACATAATGCCCAAACTGCTTCTTGTAAATCTGTTTTTCAGTCCAAAATCTTTCTGTAGGACCTAGTTCTAGCTGCATGACCTAGTCCCCAGAGCTCCACAGAGCATCCCTGGCCCTGTTTTGATGTCATACGAAAGAAACCCATAGACTCAAATGAGAGAAAAAGATCGTCAAGTCACAAAAGACTTTCAGTTGGCAAATTTTTCACCATTTTCCAGATTTCAGCAAAGTGAAATGGATCAGATTCGCTCATCACTAGTCAACACCACTCATTAGTTAGTAAATTGACTTTTAATGATAATATGATTTTGGGTACATGCAAGTGTGCATTTATGTACAAGTGCTTCAGACCAGACGGAGAATAGTTGTGGAAGTGGTCCATCCAACAGGACCATAAAATGGCTCTTATAGTGAATTAGACCTTAATTAAACCTGTTGTTAAAAAATAAATTATCTAAATTGTGTGCTTGGCTTCATCTGAACCCTATTTGAGCATTTAGCATTTTTACTTCTTTTGTCCAAAATTCATTAGGTTTGCCATTATTTTGGGACAATTGGAAGAAGTTAGCTTTTTAGCCCTACAAACATGGCAATGGAATCTTCAAGTTGAGTTTTTTATCCCATCTTTACCCACGCATGGAAACACTTCAAAGGTACCAAAATTAGACAAAAGAGAAACCTTGAAAATGACTCGAGGTCCTTTTGCAGAAGACTTTGGAAGCATTTTATCATTTTCGTGTCTTTTAAATATTAGCATTTAATGAAATACACATTTACTTTATTTATTCTGAGTCCTATCCAAGGCCGGCAAATACCAGAAACTCCAGTGTTATGATAGGATAGACTCTTTATTGGTTTATTTTCCTTTCATTCTTTTTGTTTGGATTCCGATTTTTGGAAATCCGTGTATTTTTACTCGAAGGCCTCTCTCGCTAATAAGATGGACTTTCCAGAGGAGGCAGATGTAGGGTACACAACGTCTACTGATCTTTCAGATACAGACAGCTGTTTTTCAAACAGGAAATTGAAGAAGCCAGATTCACGAAAGGAACAGGATTTCGTTCATGAATGCTTTAGATAAAGTGCTTTAATTGCATGCAGTTGAAATACATATATTTCAAAGCAGGGTCACCAGCAAAAGCAATTTAGTCATGCAACACTGAAATTTGCATTTATATTATGACCGTCTGAGCTGTTGCTACCAGAAAGTCTTTCATCTCCAAATGAAAGCTTGTTATCGGGTCAAGGGGGTTACGGGATAAAGGAAACCAACAGTCTACCACTTAGAATAAAGAACTTATACAAAAATCAGGGCTTAGCCAAATATTTGTAATATTTATAAAATCACAGCAGAGCAATGCTAGCCTTGTCTGCGGCTAGACATTACAATTATTCAATATCGGTACGTTATTGTTTGTTTAAATAAATGTTACTTAACATACTGAATGCTTAAAGGGACAGTAACACCAAAATATTAAAGTGTTACAAAGTAACGAAATGTAGTGTTATCCTGCACTGGTACAACTGGTGTGTTTGCTAAAGAAAAACTACTATAGTTTATATATAAACAAGCTGCTGTATAGCGATGGGGGCAGCCATTCAAGCACAGGATAATCAGTAGATAACAGATAAGTACTACTATAGTTTATATAAACAAGCTGCTGTGTAGCCATTGGGGCAGCGATTCAAGCGTAAGACACAGAGAAGATAACAAATACGTTCTGAAGAATCCCATTGTATACTACAGAGCTTATCTGTTATCTGCTGTGCATCCTGTGCCCTTTCTCCTTTTTAAACTTTTAATTAGTGATGGGCGAATCTCCCGCGATTCGCTTCGCCTAGAGATTCGCGAATTTCTAGAGAAATTTGCGAATCGGCGAAAAATTCTCGAAACGAGTCGCGGGACAATTTTGTCGCGCGTCGCGTCAACTTTGACGCGTCACACCGTTTTCGGCGCGCGTTGCGTCGTTTTCGGCGCGCGTTGCGTCAAAAAACGACTCGCAACTGACGCGCGACTCGTTTTTCGGCGAAATTTCGCTGGTGATTTGCGAATTTATTCGCCAGCGGCGAATCGCGGGAATTCGCCGCGAATTCGACCTAGGCGAATAAATTTGCCCATCACTACTTTTAATGGCTCCCCTCATGGCTAAGTAGTACTTATCTGTTATCTACTGTGTATCCTGTGCTTGAATGTCTGCCCCCATGGCTACACAGCAGCTTGTTTATATAAACTATAGTAGTACTTATCTGTTATCTACTGTGTATCCTGTGCTTGAATGGCTGCCCCCATGGCTACACAGCAGCTTGTTTATATAAACTATAGTAGTACTTATCTGTTATTTACTGTGTATCCTGTGCTTGAATGGCTGCCCCCATGGCTACACAGCAGCTTGTTTATATAAACTATAGTAGTACTTATCTGTTATCTACTGTGTATCCTGTGCTTGAATGGCTGTCCCCATGGCTACACAGCAGCTTGTTTATATAAACTATAGCAGAGTTTCTGTAGGAAACATACCAGCTGTACCAGTACAGGGCAACTGTACAGTACATTATATTGTCTTTCCTTTAAACCATTTTTGGTGCTACTGTTCCTACATATGAAACCTTTTTGTCTGAAAAGAAATGTACATAGTTCATGGAATTAAAGTAACACTGGAAATATTGTTTTATAAAGTCATAGCCAATTCTATTTACAGGGCTATCTAATTTCTTCTAGTCCTGTGATTCTATCTTGGTCTCCCCAAATAATAGTCTGTGGTCTGAAAGCACTTTATTATCTTATATTTGCAACAGGTAGCAGGGATGGAAGGATACTGTCATGGGAAAACATTAGTGATGGGCGAATTTATTCGCCAGGGGCGAATTCGCGCGATTCGCCACTGGTGAATACATTCGAGAAACGCCAGAGAAATTTCGGCCGGCGAAAATTCGCCGCGTCGTTCTTGACGCGACGCACGTCGAAAACGACGCAACGTGCGTCAAAAGTGTGCCACGGCTTGTTTCGCAAATGTTTTCACCAATTCGCTAATTTCTCTGGAAATTCGCAAATTTTTCGGCGAAGCAAAACTGGGTAGATTCGCCCATCACTAGAAAACATGTATTTTTCAAAATGCATCAGTTAATAGTGCTGCTCCAGCAGACTTCTGCACTGAAATCTGTTTTTCAACAAAGCAAGATGATTTTTTAAATTGTAATTTTGAAATCTGTCATGGGGCTAGACATATTGTCAGTTTCCCAGGAGCCTGCAGTCATGTGACTTGTGATCTGATAAACGTCGGTCACTCTTTACTGCTGTACTGCAAGTTGGAGTTATATTACCCCCCCAGCAGCCCATCAGCAGAACAATGGGAAGGTAACCAGATAACCATGCCCTGGTATATATAAGAAAAACACTCAGTAGTAAAAATCCACGTCCCACCGTGACTCCTTCAGTAGGAGTGGCATTAACAACAGTCAGAAAGCAGTTCCTTAGTGCAGCACTGGCTCTTTCTGAAAGCACATGTCCAGGAAAAAATGACCTGAGATGATGCCCACACACACACCAATATTACAACTAAAAAAATACACTTGTTGGGTTAGGAATGGACTTTTACATGCTAGAGTGAATTATAATGCAGTGTAAACAAAAAAATAAAAGCTACATCATAAAAATAATGAAAAAATCACTTTAATGATTTCACTTCCAAACCCCAGCACTTACATTATGACCCTCCATCAGTTGAGGAAAGGTCTTATTGCTGATGTGGAACTTAAGGTGCTGTGATGGTAAAAACGAGAACTTAGTTGGGTACCAGTGGTTCTTTGCCATAAACTGAAGGTTTATTGAATAGAACAACATCCAGTTTGTTAGTAATACTACTGCTGTATTGCTGAGAGCAATAAAAATGTGGTATTTATTTTTATGCAGATCTTCCCACCCAGTATTATTTGCTGAGCATATCTATGAGTCTTGTGTTGTTGTTCTCAAAGGTTTAAGCATCAGGAGTAGTGATGGGCGAATTTATTCGCCTAGGTCGAATTCGCGGCGAATTCCCGCGATTCGCCGCTGGCGAATAAATTCGTGAATCACCAGCGAAATTTCGCTTGCCGAAAATTCGCCGAAAACGAGTCACGCGTCAGTCGCGCGTCATTTTTGACGCGACGCGACGAAAACGACGCGACGCGCGTCAAAAACGGCGCGACACGCGCCAAAAACGACGCGACGCGTCAAAGTTAACGCGACGCGCGTCAAAGTTAACGCGACACGCGTCAAAGTTGACGCGACGCGCGACAAAATCGTCCCGCGACTCGTTTCGCGAATTTTTCGCCAATTCGCGAATTTCTCAAGAAATTCGCGAATTTTTCGGCGAAGCGAATCGCGGGACATTCGCCCATCACTAATCAGGAGAAAAGAGACAATTGGATTTCTGCAATAACTTTGTCTTTCAGAGCATTATCTGCCCTGGAGTGGCAAGTAGTCCCTCGTGTGTCTGGTTCTGCACTCAGCTATATGCAATACATATCATATTTACAGATGGGTTCATGGATATTCTACATTCTCATTAGTTGTGAGCAATGTGTGGCATTCTCTAGAGAAGCCCACCATTAGATCACATGTGAGAAGTAAATCTCAATGGGAAAGCCATTGCTTCTGAAATCTGGAGCTTGTATTGGGGAAAATAGTATCTCGTGATCCCTCCAAGCTATTTCATGCTATGGTCCAGTAAAACAATGAATGACTTTGAGACCTTCAGTATGTACTTGGGAGGATGGGAACCATTTAATGCAAAGACACTTTATATAAAATATTCACCCAGTGTCATTGTGTGTGTTGCTGTGGATTTGTTGTAGGCAAACTAGTGTGCACTTTAGGGTGCACTTCATTGTTTAACCTAAGTTACAGCAGTAGATTGGTGTGCAGCTGGGAAATGAGAAACATGCCTAAGGGGCAGATTTACGAATTTCCAATCGCACGATTTTATCGGATATTCGAAATTTGTAAATCTGGCCACTTCGATCATCGAATACCCGAAATTCGACCGTATCGAATAGATCGAATAATTGGATATTCGATAATTCGACCATTCGATGATCGAATTACTTTAACTTTAAAATTTCATTCAACGCCAGATTGAACCTACCGAATTGCAATAGAAGCCTATGGGAAGCCCCCCCATAGGGTTTTTTTTCTTCAAATCGTACAAATTTTTCGAGCGATCGTGGAAATTTTTAAATTTTTTCGTGAAATCGAACGATCGGTATTCTATTGTACGATTTCATCGAGAAATCGAATATCGAAGAAAAAATAGCCTAAAACTATTCGATAATCATTCGATAGTGGAATGCTTATTGAATTTCGACCGAATTTGAGGGCTTTTAGCCCTCGAATTAGGGAATAGTAGTAAATTTGCCCCTAAAAGTTTTATATGGTACAACTCTTCGCTCTGTCATATAAGTTAAAGGGATTCGGCCATGATCTTTATGGTTTACTTTTTGTTTTGAAATTACATTGGTTACATTGCAAATAAAAAAATTGTATTCTTGAACCAACAAATGCATTTTGAAGGCGCCATCTCTGTGCTTTTTGTCTGATTCTGAGCTTTGAGTAGGAGCCAGCACTTTAAGATGAAATTATGTTTCTCCCCTTCCCATTGTATTTCACCGTGACCCAAGTCATGCTCCCTAGTCCCATTTAGTGGTAGACATGAGAATAGCACCCAAGCAGGAAAAAGCAGGGGTTTTTAGGGAGCACCTTTAGCAATGCAAACAAATGCTTCAGCAGAGGTTTCGGGTAGCTGCTATCTGGTTAGCTACCCATTGTTCTGTTGATAGGATTGATGAGATTCTGGGGGAGAAGGGAAGGGGTGATATAACACTAATTACAGTGTAGCAGCAAAGAGTGGCTGAAGTTTATCAGAGCACAAGTCACATGACCTGAAGGCACCTGGGAAACTGATAATATGCCTAGCCCCATGTCAAATTTATAACTAAAATATTGATAAATCTGTTTAAAATATGGATTTCAGCATTACTAACATGCATTTTTAAGAAAAAAAAACATGTTTTCACTACACTACAGTATAGAGCCAACTTTATTGCTCTTTGACTAGGCTTTACATATCAGTTGTGAGGGTTATTATTTTATCTTCATTCATTTTCTGATGTATGGACAGTCTTAGGGGCAGATTTACTAAATTTGTGCGAAATTCGATCGTATTGAAAATTTTCGAATATGCAAATTAGCCCACTTCGACCATCGAATCTGCAAAATTCGATTGTATCAAATAGTTTGAATAGATCAAATAAAAATCTATTTGTGTATCCCCCAAAGGCTTTTTTTTAAGTTTCATGTTCGAATACAATTGAATGAAAATTTACGATTTTTTTCGAAAAAAAATAAAAAAATCAAGAAATCGAATAGCGCTAAAATCCAACAAATTTGATGTTTGATTTTGTTGAAGTTTAATTCGAAAGACCAAAAAAGGGTTGAATTTGAGGGCAGATTTATCATTGGTCGAATTTCGAATAAAAAAATTCAAAATTCGACCATATGAATAAAAGGGAAGTAAAATCCTTCAAAATCAAAGGATTTTACCGCAATTTGATCGATGGAACGATCGAATAAGAAAAATTTGATCGATTCGAACGATTTAATTGATCAATCAAATTTTTTTTATTCTATCAAAACTAATGATTCCCAATTCGGTAGCTTGGTTCTGGCGAAGTAGGTGGTTGAATAAAAATTTTAAGGGGAAGTAATTCGACCATCGAATAGTCAAATATTAGAATAAAATATTTAAATTGTTCAAATTCGAATATTCGATGGTCGAATTTGAATTTTTTGCATATTCAAAGATTTGTATTTGAATTGACATTAAAGTTGATCGAACTTCAAATTATTCCAGTGAATTTAGTAAATCTGCCCCTTATAGTGTCCTTCTAGACTCTTTCCAAGGCCTAGAATTACATTATGATGCTATAACTGTTTAATGGAATATTATGGATATATTTTAAACCCATGGCACATACAAGAAATAGTTTAGTGTCACTCCCCTTATAAATTCACTTGCTGCAGCTGCTGTTGGCCATATGCCCAGGTGGCAAAATAAGAGCCTGTTGCATTGAAGGTGATGTCCCAAGGTATTTGTGTCTTTATGGCTACACCACAGGCATGGATTCATAAGGCACTGGAACTAGAGATGCACCAAATCCAGGATTTGGTCCGGGATTCGGCCAGGATTTGACCTTTTTCAGCAAGATTCTGATTTGGCTGAATCCTTCTTCAAAACTGAACTGAATCCTAATTTGCATATGCAAATTAGGGGCAGGGAGGGAAATTGCATGACATTTTGTTACAAAACAAGGAAGTAAAAATGTTTTCCCTTTTTCATGCCTAATTTGCATAAGCAAATTAGGATTCAGATTCAGTTCGGTATTCGGCCAAATCTTTTCCAAAGGATTCGGATGTTTGGCCAAATCTAAAATAGTGGATTCGGTGCATCCCTAACTGGAACACCCTAAGGGTAGGGACAGACAGGGAGATTCGGGGAGATTTTGTCGCCTGGCGTTTTTAGCAGGCGACAATCTCCCCGAATTTCCTTCTCCCTGTCTGCCGATCGTAAAGGCACAAAGCGCCAGCGACTGTGCAGACGTGGCGCGGCGATTTCCGGAATCGCCCGAAGTTTCCTCACGAGGTATCTTCAGGCGATTCCGGAAATCGCCGCGCCGCGTCTGCACAGGCGCTGGCGCTTTGTGCCTTTACGATCGGAAGACAGGGAGAAGGAAATTCGGGGAGATTGTCGCCTGCTAAAAACGCCAGGCAACAAAATCTCCCCGAATCTCCCTGTCTGTCCCTACCCTTATGCCATGCAGCTTGTTATGCCCATTTAGGGGGCTATTTCTTAAAACTCAAATTTTTCCATTAAATTATTAATTAAAATTTGACTCAACTCCGATCTGGTTTAATTTACAACTATTTGGATCAAAAACTGTCCTTGCGAGAAAAGTCTCTACAAATTCATGCGACAATTCGAATTGTGCGACTTTTTCAAATTGTTGCCCGAAAAACTTGAATCATTCCGATTATCAAATGGAACCACATGTTTTTCAGATGATCAAACAAAACCAGCGTCAAACAGCCTAAAACCTTCAAATATCATAAAGGCACAAAACATTCCAATTGTAAAGGGACCGTCTGCCATTGACTTTTACATGACTTCGACAGTATTCTGAGCAGCTTTAGAGTATCAAAAGTATCGATCTCAAAAAAAGGTTAGTTTTAATAGTTTTAATAAATAGGCCTATTAATGCCCAATTACTCATCTTATTTTATATTTGATTTAAAAAAAAAAATTGTATTTTCCAGTTTTTGTTGAAGATATTTTTTTTGTAAAATCTATATTTAAACACTTTCAAAAGAAAAACATTTTTAAAAACTGTATTTTGTTTTTATTCAGAGCTAGCTTCATAGTAAATTAAAAAAAAAATGAACTTAAGATATGCTTAACTAAGGAATATTAAAAATCATTTTTCCCATACAAAACATCTGCACACACATTTTATTTTTAAGGTAAAAGTAGTGATATTTTAGTTTCCTTCAAAGGGTTATTCAGGCTTGCTGTCATTATTTTCATGAAGGATTCAAACCTAATTATTTCGGAAGGTTTTAATGAGCACATGCGAGTCTTGTTGAAAAGAAGATGTTTGGATTTCACTCACTAAAAGTATAAAAAATCATGTTTCACTTTAGAAGTTTCTGAAATGCCCTTTAAGCGTTTTCCAAGGCCTTTCAGTCAATATGACAAGTACAATTTTGTCAAAAGTGTCCAATGGTTTCTCTGAAACGGGATTTGTCAGAAAGTCCCCAATATTCTTCTTTTTCGCTACGCTCCATGCTTCAATTTGTTTAAAATGCAATTTTGGAGGAAATCTGTAAATGAATGAGACTGTATATGTCTATATATAAATATCTTAACCACTTCTGATAATCGGTTACTATAAAGAGAACTCAGCTAGAACTAGAGTGAATGGCTTCAAAATAATTTTCAGGACTTCTTGCTTCCAAGAATGTATCGCCGTAACTTCAAAAATGAAAAAAAAAAATACAAGAAATTATTTGGAACATTATTATTTTTCATGATTGTTATTATAGGTTACAAAATGTTGACATGATTTTGTAGATTTAAAATATCTGGAAAACCCTAGGTCCAGAGCCTTCTGGATAACAGGTCCCATTTCTGTACTACTCTTTCTGATCCCCAAGGGCTACATGGCAAGGGCTGAACAAAGTAAAGTAGACAATATCCACTGGCCACCTCTCTATAAAAACTGTCAGTCTCTATAAAATATAAATTGCATAAAACATATGTAAAACCCTTGTGAATTAAGCATTTTCATTCTATAATAGTTTTTAGCAGTATGTGCCATTGGGTAATCCTAAATAGAAAATTTACATTTTAAGAATTAAAGGGATACTGTCATGGAAAAACATGTTTTTTTAAAAAAAATTGACAATATGTCTAGCCCCAGTCAGATTTCAAAATGAAATATAAAAAAATCTGTTTGCTCTTTTGAGAAATGGATTTCAGTGCAGAATTCTACTGGAGCAGCACTATTAACTGATGTGTTTTGAGAAAAACATGTTTTCCCATGACAGTATCCCTTTAAGGGCCTCCCCATGGGATGCTACAATTCACAGTGCACACAAACAATCCATATTTGTTAGGTCACATGAGTCAATTAAAGGACAAAGTTCTGTCTTTTGCTTCCACACTTCTTCCTGTTACTGCAGCGGTGCCAGGTCTAATTTTCAAAACCAAGTCGGCTACAAAACCAGCCCAAAACTAGCTAAGAGGAACTTCAAAAGTAGCCCCAAAATAGCACAAGATGTGCAGTGAAAAAATTTATAGGTGTGAAAATTCGCCTTTTTCAATTTTCACTGATTTGTACATTTTTGCATGAAGCAAAATCGGAAAAATTTGCCCCCTTCGCCATAGGGATGAACCGAATGCAGTATTTGGTTTGGGATTCGGCCAGGATTCTGCATTTTTCAGCAGGATTTGCATTTGGCGAATCCTTCTGCCTGGCCGAACCGAATCCGAATCCTAATTTGCATATGCAAATGATGGCCAGGGAGGGAAATCACGTCACTTTTTCTCACAAAACAAGGAAGTAAAAAATCTTTTCCCCTTCAGACCACTAATTCGCATATGAAAATTAGGGTTCAAATTTGGTTTGGTATTCGGCCGAATCTTTCGGAAAGGATTCGGGGGTTTAGCCGAATCCAAAATAGTGGATTCAGAGCATCCCTACTTCACCAGAGGGATAACTACAGAGGGGGGCCCAGGAGATATAGGGGTCCCATAAGGCCCTATACATATACAATTTCAATAAATATTGGTAAAATAGCTCTTTTTTGCATTAGGCGCATGACATCATTGTGCCGGTGTTCTGACGCCAACGTCAGCCCACATGGGTCATGGGTGGTGCTATCTTGCTTGAAGCGCTGCCGGAGACGGTTCTAACAGTTACCCCTCCCCAAATTTCTCGCCAGACGTGTGACATCATCACACTGGCGTCGGCCCACATGGGTCGTGGGTGCCGGCCATCTTGCTTGCAGTGCCGTGGAATCGGATTTTTTTGTAAAATGAACCAAGTTGTTGTTTGGAAGTTAGGTCAATTTTGTTTATTTTTAAAATTATAAGAAAAATCCCCATAAAGTATGGAGATACAAATTATGAAAATATCCCTTACATGGAACCCCAGGTCCCAAGTATTCTGCATAACAGGTCCTGGAAGACTATACTATGTTATATTTCTATTTTTAATAAATATCTTTTTTGATGTAAAATTGCTCAAAGCTCTACATGACGCAGACAACCTCCTTAGATTCCACCCTACACAAGTCTCTTCTTCCTTTTGATTTTGAGAATTCCCGATTGCCTGGTATTAGTGAATTAACACAATTAAAAATATCCAATTTTCTTTTATTTTTTTAGTATATAGCAATGAAACTGAGCACATTTGTAGGAGAAAGGATTTCATACTCTGTAAGACAGACATCCTTGCAGAGACCTATTTCAAAGAGCAGGGAGAGGTGAGGAAAGAAAGAAAGAACAGTAGAGAAAACAACAAACAAAAAATATGAAAAGATGAATTAATAAAATGGACAAAATTCAGTTATAGGTGAATCTTAACAATTTTGCAGTTATTTTCTTTACTAAAACATTTAAGATAATAGCATACATCATTGTTTATTCTTACATATATATATATATATATATATATATATATATATATATACATTATCTAAGGCTTAATGGCTCAGGTTGATTTTACATTCATTGACTAGTTAAGGGGTGAATCTCCCGAGTTTCGCTTTGCCGAAAAATTTGCGAATTTCCAGAGAAATTCGCGAATTGGCAAAAAATTCACAAAACGAGTCGCGGCACACTTTTGAGGCGCGCGCCTTGTTTTTTTGACGAATTTTAGCCAGGCGAAATTTCGCTGGCATTTCGCAAATTTATTCGCCAGCGGCGAATCCCGGGTATTCGCTGCGAATTCGCCCCTGGCGAATAAATTCGCCCATCACTATCATTGACATTTTCAGGCACTTTGGTATAAGTGCTGGTAATGAACTTCCATCTGCAAAATTCTTAAAGAGCTAAAAACTGTTTCCCACATATTATAGGGTGCTGTGGTTCCGTATCGGAACTTCTACAGGGCTAAAAATGTATTGCCCTTGTTTAACCTAAATGGATTAAAAGAAATCTATCAAAAAGGGCACAGCCTCCAAACGTTAAAGACGTAGATTAAATTTCTTTATGTGTTGGTGTTGAAGACAAAGTGGTCATTTTGAGAAGGACATTGTGATAGCTCCCAACTGATAAAGTGAGCTTTATTCTGTATTGCCTCTGGGTTGTTTGTATGATGTTTGAATAAAAAACTCATCCATCTTTGTAAACAGAAAAGCGAAATAAGCCTGTCAGCATTTTAGCCATGAAATAAATGGGGAGTAGGAAGTAAAGTATTGTAGTTTCATACTGAGCTTGAAATCCCAGAGACATAGAGGGAAGGTCACATTCAGCTCTTGCCAAAGTCATGTTAATTAAGACTTTGTATTTTTCTTTCTAATTTTAATTGATGGACCTTCAGGCAAAAGGTTGTTTGTTAATGCTCATCATCAGACTGCACTCTTCTTCATGTTAACAGATATGAAGACGCTTTATGTGAAGCTGAGCTGGTTGGTTTGACGTAATCTTCTGCTGTCATTGGGTTCTTCTGAGAGCTGAATAAATCAACTGGGACAATAAAGACTCCAAAAACCACATTTGCCTGTATATACTCAGTGAAACAAAGTGTGATTGGATGCAATTCAAATTGTGTTTTTTTCCTCATTACGTGTTGGCTATCAACTGTATAACATTTTGCCACAAAAAATGCCCATAGACTCGATTTTATTTTGCTACTAGTGATGGGCGAATCTCCAGAGTTTCGCTTCGCCGAAAAATTCGCGAAACGAGCAGTGTTGGACTGGCCCACAGGGATACCAGGAAAACTCCCGGTGGGCCCAGGTGTCAGTGGCCTCTTGCTTCTAACAATTTGGCCTATTTCATGTTCATTCCCTATTTCTTTATGTGGAAAAAGAGGCTTAATAATGGAAGAATATAGTATAGTAAGTAGATCTAAATGAATAGGAGAATAAAGTGAGGAGAGAAGGAATAATAGTTTGGAAAGTTGGGCCCCTGGTCTAAGGTTTTTTGGTGGGCCCCTGGCATCCCAGTCCGACACTGGAAATGAGTCGCGGCACGCTTTTGACGTGCATTGCGTCAACTTCGTCGCGTTGCGTCAAAAACAGTGCGTGACTCGTTTTTTGCTACGAATTTTCACCAGGCGAAATTCTGCTGGCGTTTCGCGAATTTATTCGCCAGTGGCGAATTGCTGGAATTCGCAGTGAATTCGCCCATCATTATTTGCTACACAAAAAGTCACCCATAGGGGTATATTTATCAAAGAGTGAAGTTCCGCCACTAGAAGGAAATTCCGCCGCTCTCCATTAATTTCTATGAGATTTTTAAAGGCGGAATTTCCCTCTAGTGGCTGAACTTCCCTCTTTGATAAATTTACCCCCATGGGGCAGATTTACTATTATTCCCCATAATTAGCTCGACCATATTCGCAATTCGATAAGTATTCGACCATCGAATGCTTATCTAATTGTTTTAGGCTATCATTTTGCTTGATATCCGATTTCTCGATGAATTCGTATAATCGGATACCGATCATTCGATTTCATGAAAAAATCGTGAAATTTCCTTCGAGAGTCCGAAAAATTTGTACGAACACTCCGATCGTATGACTGGTATTTGAGCAGGAGCTTCCCATAGGATTCTATTACAATTCGGGAGGTTCAATCTGGCGAAGTAGGCAGTCGAATAACTAAAATTTTGATTCCTTCGATCATCGAATGATCGAATTATCAAATATCCGATCATTCGATCTATTTGACCTATTCGATATTCGATGATCGAAGAGGCCAAATTTTACATTACGATTTCACGAAAAATTTGTACGATCCTTGTTCGATCGAATTCGATCGAACTTCGATCATTTCACGTGAAATTCGTAAATTTGCCCCATAGACTTTATTGTGTTTTGCGACTCTTCCCATAGTTTTAAGAATTTTTTTGGTGAAAAAAGTGGTTACTCTTGAGTTACATTGAAGTCATCCCATGTGAAATTATGTTAGAAAGTTTATATCTGTAGACCCATCAGTTATAAGTAAAGGTTTGCAACTGTGCAACCACTGGTTGACAAAAAAAAAAGACCACCTGCAAAAGAGCAAATTCTTCATCTTTGTGCAGAGGAAGTCCTATCTTTATATAGAAATGCTAAACAAACACAGGAGACCCAGCTTTAGCTCATGAGTAAATAAATACAAGGTTCATACAAGAATAACAGTGACCTTTCATTGGCTGAAGGCAAAGTATTCTACAGACACATTTTGTTACCAGCACTGATCACAATGAGTCTGTTTAAGCATTTTAGTCCGGCCGCCAGCGTGAGAGCTCAGTGAATTATTCTCGTCAAAAGGCTCTTGTCTGGGCAGGAACATTATGGCTTTCACGTACATGAACAGAGAGGGACAAAATCTGGGAAATAGTGTTCGTTCTTGGAACAGGATTGGGTGCATGAGAGAAACTATTGCTTAATAAAACTCGAGCTATATGTGAGAAAATATAATCATATTCCATATCTGGGTTTTTGCAAACATTTGACTATTTTGGTAGACCATTTTCATCTAAAGGGATACAGCAACACTGTTTCCTATGCAAAAGCTATTAGTGGTCCATTACTGTTCCTTCACTATCACCTTATGGCTGACTCAAAGGAGAACTAAAGCTTCACTAAAGAAGTGGCTATAAATGTTGTACATTTGGTTTTGTGCTTGTGTACCAGCCCGCAGCAACCACAGCCCTTTAGCAGTAAAGATCTGTGTCTCCCCAGTAGATGCCCCAGTAGCTCCCCATCTTCTTTTCTACTGATTCACTGATTCACATGCTCTGTGCTGCTGTCACTTACTGAGCTTAGGGACCCACTCACAATATACACCTGATAGTGTCATAGAAATATAGTCACAATATAAGGCTGATTAGTCATTAATACACATCATTAGAAACATCACAATTTAATCATCAGCAAACCTGTAGCATCAGCTTATATTACAGCCAGGGAAGCTCATTTTCTGCTGCTGCTGGATAATTAGTGACGACCCCTAAGCTTAGCTTCTCAACAGCTGCTCAGAGCCCACTGAGCATGTGAGTGTCACAGACACTTTCCAAGATGGTGACCCCCTGTGACAAGTTTCAAGTCCTGGATCATTGCTGCTATTGACAAGCTGACACTTTAGCCTCCTGCAATAAGTTCACTATAGAAAATATCCCATTATTAGCCATATTCATTTTTAGGGTTTAGTTCTCCTTTAAGAGTAGGGACATTTCCTCTGCACCCCTGGACTCACAGTGTTCCCAGTCAGTCTCAAAAATATCATTAGATAAAGTACAGATGAACTGACATTAGATTCCATACCTCTTATTAAATGAATGATATGCCAGAAATCTATAAAGTTTTCTATATGGGTCTTGTTTGATGAAACTGCTCTTGACCCAGACTTGTGAAGCAGCAATCTAAGTCAAACCCTCTGACTTGCCAAACTGGCCCAAATCCAGATAAAAAAAGTAGCCACATCTGTGAAGTCACATCTGGTTATACCTTAAGTCTACTAGAAAATCATATAAACATTAAATACATCCAATTGGCTAGTTTTGCCTCCAGTAAGGATTAATTATATCTTAGTTGGGATCAAGTGTTATACTTGATGTGTTATACAGAATACCTGGGACTTGGTTTCTTACAGATAACAGATCTTTCTGTAATTTGGATTTTTATACCTTAAGGGGCAGATTTACGAAATTCACCTAAAAATAATTAGTTTTTCCTTGATATTCGATTAGCATTCGATTGTCGAATGCTAATCGAATAGTTTTAGGCTACCCTTTTATTCGATCTAAGATCATTCAACGATCGAATAACTATTATTTGATCATTCGAATGAATTATTCGATCATTTTATATAATTCGTACGATTCGAACGATCGAAGACTTCGATCGTACAAATCCTATTCAATCAGGACTCAGCCTCCGAAGCCTATGGGGGGTTCCCATAGGCTTCTATTACAATTTGATAGGTTCAATCTGGCGAAGTAGGCAATCGAATAATTTAAAAATTTTAAATCCTTTGATGATCGAATGATCGAATATTCGGTCATTCGAAACTATTCGATCTATTCACGTGAATTTAGTAAATCGGCCCCTAAGTCTACTAGAAAATCATATAAACATTAAATAAACCCAATAGGTAGTGATGGGCGAATTTATTCGCCTAGGTCGAATTCGCGGTGAATTCCCGCGATTCGCCGCTGGCGAATAAATTCGCGAATCACCATCGAAATTCGCCGAAAAACGAGTCGCGCGTCAGTCGTCGTTTTTGACGCGACGAAAACAACGCGACGCGCGCCTAAAACGACGCGACTCGTCAAAGTTGACGCGACGGGCGACAAAGTTGACGCGACACGCAACAAAATCGTCCCGCAACTCGTTTCGCAAATTTTTCGCCGATTCGCGAATTTCTCTAGAAATTCGCGAATCTCTAGGCGAAGCGAATCGCGGGAGTAATTATATCTTAGTTGGGATCCAGTACAACCTACTGTTTTATTATTACACAGAAAAAAGGAAATCATTTTTAAAAAATTTGGATTACTTGATTATAATGGAGTCTATGGGAGACAACCTAATTGTAAATTGGGCTTTCAGGATAGGGTTTCCTGATAATTTAAATACCTTATTATGAAACCAACTGAATCTTATTAAAATCATATATTTTGACAAAAAAAAACATACATTTTTTAATAATATGCCTTAAAGATAAAACATAGCAGAAGTTTCAGCCCTTCCCCCTGTTCATAAATGTTACTTTGCCTTTGTGTTTCAATGAAATTCAATAAACTTGGCAAATGAAAATGCTTGTTGATATTTTCCCATTTGAATTATGTGCTGTCTCACCCTAAACACTCACTAGAGACGTTATGGTATATCCCAGCACAAAGCTTGCATTGTAGGAGCTCATAACGTCCATTGCACACAAACAGGCCCTCAAGGAACCCATGACTGACTTACAGAAAAGGCAGTGCTTGGCCCCTTTGAAAGGTTATACCATGTGATCTAACAGTGACCACAAGAAAAGCAAAAATACTGGGAATTTGTCATGGTGATAAGTTTGGCTCTTACTTTAACAACACAACTGTCTCATGATTTGCCCATGACTCCAGGAAAGCATTAATAGTCTCTAAAGATCACCACTAAATGCCTGCAATAAAGATTGGTGGTGGTGGTTGGGGGGGATCAATTAAACAAGCAGAGACTTTGATGATGTCAGTTTGCTGCATTGTCTCTTCATCAGATGACATCCATCAAGGGTATGTATTAGGCAATGTAGTAAGAGTTCTTTGAGTCTTGGTTCTAGAGATCTTGCTGGACCGGGTCACCCTTACCTGCTCAACTTATCTAAATGCACGTATAAATACAGCTGAGCTCCGTGCTTATTTTATTCATGATTCCAGTTTCATTGCAGTTGCCAAAGTGCTGCACTTTGCATGACTCTGAAGCAGTGCAGTTGGAGCAATTTACTGTTTGTGAGAGTGATGTCTTTGCCCTATTCTCTTAGCTCAACTACTCCATGGCAAAGATCTGGAGATATAGTAGATAAAGTTAGTTTTAGCTCCACACTCAAAGGGGCACGCCCCGAAACGTTGCACGTCTGTTCACATTAAATTTGCAAGGGGTAACCCTGCTTGTAAGTACCTTGAGTGCCAGTATAATTTCAAAAAGATCTGGAGATGCCACATTGTTTATAGGTAGACTTAGCTTTCCCCTGCATCAATAGGTGCAACTTCATAAAACGGATCTTTCCATAATCCATGATCTTTCCATCAACAACCGTTACTTCTTATAATTTCCTTGTAAGAAAAAAGAAAGGGAGTCTAGCACTCAAAGTTGGTGGTCTGATGCAATGCTTTAAAAAGCCCGAAAATATAAAAACACGGGCAGGAATATTCTATTAAGTTGGTGTATAGCCTGATAGCCTGATCTTGTTTTTTAACAGTGGACTTGTAAAGTTTCGCTGAAGAAAGATTTGGACCCATCTGTGTAGTACTAGTGTCCTATATTCAATTCTAGCCAGGACACTTGAGGGGGTCATTTAATCAGGATAGGGTGCCAAAATTCCACCAAGTTTTATGAACTTTGTGCTCCAAAATGGAGCTCAGCGACCTGAGCATCTTCATTGTAGACCTGTCACTTAACTTGAGCATCTGCTCTAGGCAGTGTCTCCAGGACATTCAAATGTAAAAAGAGTTGGGGAGCAACACAAGCATGAAAATGGTGTGTCTTAGGTGCCAAATAAGAGCTGTGATTGGCTATTTGATAGCCTTTATGTAGATTGACAGCCTACAGGAGCCTCTGTTTGGCAGTAGACCTGGTTCTTATGCAAACAGACATGCCTCCAAGTCAGGAATTGAGAAATAAGCAACTGCTTTGAAGCCACTGGGAGCAACATCCTAGGGGTTGGCAACATGTTACTCATAAGCCACTGGTTGGGGATTACTGCAGTAAGGACAGGACTGGTTGTGGTCATAATCACTTTATTTACCACCATTAGATTTACATTAGATTTAGGTGTAGATGGAAGCCAGAAACTAGTGTTTTGAAATGATCACTACAGGGTTTATTTTGCATCCTTAATTCACTTTATTAGAGATACTCCTTGTACCTTCTCCTGTGAGTGGGTTTCCCTTGGGCACTCTGGTTTCCATCTACACTCCAAAAACATGCAGTAGGTTAATTGGGTCCCTAGTATGTGTGGATGTTATACAGGCCTTAGATTGTAAACTCCACCAGAGTCAGGCAGGCACCCTAGGCCCGTGCTGTCAAAGAATGCACCACACATCCACAAGCGCTCACAGGAGACCTAGTGGTGCAATTGATAACTACCAAGCAGTGAGGGGATAAGGGCCGGAGTGAGGGTAGACAGCAGAAAAAGTATACGCATGGTGCCCCCCTGCCCTACTGCACCCTACATTCCTCTTTTGCTTACCCCTAGTTCTGGCCCGGAGCCCCAGCAGTGCAGGGAATGATGGGAATGATGTATACTATTTGTAAAATTCTGAGGAATAACTATAAAAATAATATTATCTGGGGTTTTGAGGGGTTGTAAGTGTCTCCTGGCTGTCTAGCCCTACACTTGACATCAGACATTAAACATGTTTGCAATAATCAAAGAGGTTATGGCTGGTCATTGTGTCCTTATCGTAGGTTGTACTCCATCTTGTCTGTCTCCTTCTGCTTAGGACACTTAAAACGACCACATTTTATTGTGATTATTGGTTTGCTTTGGTCTATTTTTATCCTTTCTAATGCTTAAACTAAGCTCAAGCGAGCAAGAGAAGAAAAACAACTTGACTTTGGGAACAGACAACATGGCGTGTCATACAAATGTTAATATTAAACATGCAGAACCTAAATGCACCGAGAAGAGCAAATCAGACTGAACAAACACAGCAGAATTTACCCAAAGTGATACTTCAAGGGATGAGAAAAAGCTAAAGTTATTATATAAAATTAAAAATCCCTTTTATCCCACTGCCCTACTAAATCCTAATATAAAATATCAATGATGTGATTAGCAGTGTTGGCTGTAATTTCCTTAACCCCAAAACAAATCAGGATGTTGAGATACAGGCGCATGTGCTTTCCATTTATTTGCCTAAGTCTGCGTAATGTGCTGGGAATAGGGAAGCTCTTGCAGTGGTAACTAAGAAAACACAATTTCATTAAAAGAAAATATCGCTCTTCTAAAAAGATGATTTTCTGTCTCATTAAAGGGAAAGTATTAAACAGGATTGTTTTTACCTTGAATTTCACATAAAGCAGCTCCCCTGTGCACTATGGGACCTGTTATCCAGCATGCTAAAATTAGAAAAATAGAATCAACTTATTTCTAAGTGTCCCAAAGTCACAGTGTTGGTCCAAAGAGGTTTCCTGACGTTTTCTCCGCAGTCTCTCCCCTGCACGTATAAATCCCAGCAGCAAAAGGAAATTTTCCTATGTAGAAAACAGCGCCTAGGGCAACGGAAATTTTTAGAAAAAACAATATAGTGTAGTATGCTGGGGAATATAATGGTCACCCCGTGCTCAAAAAACAGAAAAATGGAATAAATAGACAAATAATGGAACTGAGAAGGACACATATATAGTCACATGCTTATGTGTGTACATGTGTGTCCTCAGAATATAACACTGTGCAACTCCCAGTGGTTAGAAAAGGTTTATAGAGATGTTCTAAGGTGGCTGTTCTTAAGTTAAATCTGCAGGTATATTTCTCCTTCACCGAATAGTGTGGCTGAAATGCCTACTTACAAATCACTTTCGTGGTAAGCCGTATGTAATTAATATTCTCCCGGCAATTCCCCTCCTGATAGCATTAGAAGCATGAAGTCCCAGAAGCCTCTGTTACACATTCAGCAAACAATGTTTCAGAAGGGATTTTTTTTTTCTTTTCCTCAGCTCAGTCACTTGCTGTATCACTAACTTCACCTCACAGAAAGAAAACACAATCCCAGAGAGTCACATGCTCTTTATCTGGAGTCTTCTGGATAATGGATTGTACATTTAGTCTACTAGAAAATCATGTAATCATTAAATAAACCCAATAGGCTGGTTCTGTGTCAAATAAGGATTAATTATATCTTAGTTGGGATCAAGTACAAGCTACTGTTTCATTATTTGAGAGAAAAAGGAAATCTTATTAAAATGTATATCATTTGATTATCAAGTCTGTGGGAGACAGTCTTTCCTTAATTTTAAGCTTTCTGGATAACCGGTTTCCAGATAACGGTTCCCATACCTGTATAACGAAAGATATTTGTTTGTGTGGGAGATGGCAACTCTATAAGGATCATTAGCAAAGGGCAATTTCTGACATAAATCACCATGTCCCCCCAACCCATAATTCCAGAGTAAATGTGAGTGTTAGAGTTGAGTGGGAAGATGCAGATGGAGATGTTAGTGGTAGCAATTGTCCATGGAGGTGACAAATTGAATGCAGATTGATTGAAGTTACTCTTTTTAACCATTCTCTGGTGCCTATTATCAGTACCCCTATGAGAATCACTACCAGGTTGAGGGTGGCAGTAGTTCAGGTTTAGTAGCATTAAAGATGTATCTAAGAAAATGTGAGGAGACTCCTGATTTATTGATACCCAAGTTGCCCCATCCCATGACCTCATAAATGATGTCACAAGTAGATTGTTTTCTTTGCAACTATGAATGTAACAGAACACAGGTATAGAATCCATTATTTGGAAAACCTTTATCCAGAAAGCTCTGAATTATGGGATGGTCATCTCCCATAGACTCCATTTTATCAAAATAATACAAATTAAAAAAAATAATTTCATTTTATTCTCTGTAATAATAAAACAGCACCTGGTACTTGATCCCAACTAATTATTATAATGAATCCTTATTGGAAGCAAACCCAGCCATTTAGGCTTATTTCTTGTTCAAATGATTTTCTAGTAGATTTAAGGTATGAAGATCCAAATTATTAAAAGGCACATTGTTCTGAAAACTCTAGGTCCCAAGCATTCTGAATAAGAGGT
This sequence comes from Xenopus borealis, assembly GCA_024363595.1. Lineage (NCBI taxonomy): Eukaryota > Metazoa > Chordata > Amphibia > Anura > Pipidae > Xenopus > Xenopus borealis. The sequence continues at coordinate 131,144,100 of CM044440.1, read as the reverse complement.
CCCATGCCTGTAGTAAAAGAATAATAATTTCTGATCCCAATATTCCCAATATTGTTTTTAAAACATCATCTTTTTCAATACAAAGGAATATACTGGGCAGATAATCTTCTTTAAATATCTTTACATCTGAAAATGTACGACCCGATGGAACAAAAATATTTGAAACTGTATTGTTTCCATGATCATTTTCGATCCTAATGCAGGATTTAAGTTAAATTTCCATTCGGTAGTTAAGTGTCTTTTTCTTTGATCCTGTTTTCTATCCAGACCCTGTTTTTGTTTTTCATATTTTCATGATGAACCAGTGGAATGTAGGTTTGAACTTTTTCCCCTTGAGGATGTGCGCCATGCATTCTTTGGATTGTCTTTGGATGATTCTCCAAATTGTTTCACTTTTTCATCTCTCTCTCAGTGCTGGTAGGAGGCAAAGCCTGCAACAGGGAAGTACTTAAAGTTTAGAGATGAAGCCACAGAAAGAACTTGAATTTACTTGAGAATTACTTTGAATTGATCATTATGGATAATATTTAGTTAATAAGAGACGTCCCATTCTGTAGAAAATCAAGTGGTTTAAAGAATATACAGTAACTCTGTTGTGTGGACAATGGTACTTGAGCATTAAATCTGATTCTCTACCCCACAAAACACCATATGTCAGTCCAATATCTCATTCCTAAATCAAGGAGATTAATATAAAATTCAGCATCCCTTTGCTGCCATGGCAGCCCCTAATCTTCTGGGAAGGTTTCCACTAAATGCTAGAACATTGTTGGTGGGATTTATTTTTATTCCTTCATTATTGAGGTTGGGCACTCTTCGTTGGGGATCAGCCTTGGCTCAGCGTTCCCATATGCATGTAAAAAACCATTATGTCTTTAAACCACACCCCTAGAATTAGGCCACACCCTCTGATTACTTATTTTAAAATGATGGTGCACTACAGTAAGCCAAATATTATCCGCAGAGTTATTAACCTGCACTAAAAAATAAAGGAACATTGATATTTTATATATCCTGGTAATAATATATTTAGTTGCATAATTACAGAGGAAGCAGACCCTGTGGCTGCAGAGGAGCATAGGAGGTATAGGGAACCCAGTAGGCTCTAAATAATGAGTAATTGCAATATATATATTGGTAAAAACATGACAACCTCTGGTTATGTTTGGGGTCCTTAAATTAATTTGCTGTGGGGTCCAGTAACTTGAAGCTATGCCATTGAATGTATTGATTAAGCAAATAGAGATTGTTTAGAAATCATTTATTTATTAAACATTGTTTAACAATTCCTCTAAAAGTTAGAAAATACATGCAATCATGTGATCAGTTGTCATGAATCTCTTCACTGGGACATACAACATTATATTAGAAGCAAACTAGGAAAACCATGCAGTTTATTAGTGTGTCCGTTGGACAGTATAGGATCCTGAGGTACCTGAGATATTGTCAATGCATAGGTGATAAACCCCAGAGAAAAATCGCAGCCCTATAATGAGACTATTCAACACCCTTCCTCACATATTCTCTCTTGTGGACTTCTTTTGTAGTGACAATACCCTAGACTAGTTCTGTCCAAGATTTGCCATGTTGCGGGTCACTAAATGTCATACAAAAATGTCTTTGAAGATCTTGGCCATGACTGAAGGTCTTAAAAATATATTGCAGTGACATATCCATTCTGTAAGCCTTAAGCTGGACAGCACTGTCATAGAATGCAGAATTCAGAGATAAGGCCCAGTGGGTCCTTAGGGGCAAATTCACTAAAGCGCGAAGCGTCTAACGCTAACGCTAATTCGCCAGTGTGACGTCAATTCGCAACTTCACTAACACGGACTCTGGCAAATTTTTGCTAGCGAAGAAGATAGACTTGCGCAACTTCGCACCCTTACACGAGCCGAAGTTGCACATTGACGAAGGGACGTAACTACGCTAATTCACTAAGGTAAAAATATTTGTTAAAGTTACCTCTTACGCTAGACGTTACTTCACCAGGTCAGACCTGGTGAAGTTCAATACAAAAGATAGGAGTTTGACGTTAGCGAAGACAACACTAGCGAATTTTTGCTGCTTAGTGAATTTGCCCCTTAGCTGTAAACATCTGTGGAAAAAACATTGTGTCTTCATAAAATCTGAATAAATTTGCATCACAATGCTATCTTAGTGGATTCTCTTATTATTCTCTATTATCCAGAATTAGCTGTTTTGTGCATTTTTACCCTGATTATGATCCTGTTTATTTGGGGTTTGTGAAGCGGTGTGGGCCTCCTTATATGATTTATTTCTTGCAACTCCAGGGAACCCTCTGAGAGTACAGAACTCTCTTATGTGTCACTCTGTGTGATAAATAGCTCTCCCTGTTCAAAGAACATGGTGTAAAATGTTCTCAAGTTACCAAAGTGCTTAGATCTAGATTGAGTCCACAAGTTTAGCACCAACCTAACAAAAGCCAAACCACTGAGTAGCAAATTGTGCATGCTAAAGGGTACAGATTGTGACTATGAGAAAATCTATAGCAAAATAGAATGCAATAAATAAAATGTTATAAAGCTGTAGGTAATCCCACATACCTTGGAAAATTGTACCCTGAAAAAGGCATCAGTATATTTTGGTCAATCAGAATGATATCCCAGCTAGATGTACTTGCATTAATACAATTGATTCAAGGCCTCTTCAATGCTGTCATGTTGCCAGTTGACATGGAATGAATGGAGAAGCACGGATCAAAGTAACCCCTTTCAAAAGTGGGGATCTATAATGACACTTGATTTCATTAGTATTACCATTGATTTTTGCCCCTATAATATATAACTTTATGCCCCATCTAATGTTTTCTCTGCCTCTGTATTTTTACTGGATACATTGCTGGATACCTCCTATTCCTTAAATAGGACCAACTTGACACTGCTAGTACATGTACAAGATGTTCTTGCCTTGAAAACTCCATAATGTGCATTTTTCCCTTTAAAGAGTGTGCTGTACTTTCAGTGTCAGGTGATTTCTAGAAGATACAGTACATGAAGGCAGCAGGGGTTCCCACGTGCCATCAGCCCCTATATTATTTAGAATAATAGGGTTATACAGCTTTAGTCAGAAAATTCTCAGAAGGTTCAAAGATGAAAGATTTCAGAAGTGTCACCTGTAAAAAAAATGACTAGGGCAGTGAAAATGAGCATTGCGCTCATTGTGTCTACATTGTGCCCAGTCAATTATCATTCCCCTGACGCTGTCCACTTGTAAATGCCTATTTACCTGACCCTTGAGCTATATCATCCTAGAGACAAAAATTAGGAGATCCAGGATGCTGAATGGGACTTAGAGCTTTATTATGAAAAACAGTGCAATGATTATTTTAACCATAGGTTTAGACATCCCTTTTCAAAAGTTTGTCATACTAAGTTGATGGGCTTCCTGGCATGCCAGCTACCTTCTGCAGTTTATTTAGATGGGCAATGCAATGGAATAAAACGCCAATCTTTTAAGACCCAAGGTGACCACTAACCATCATGATCATTTATATTCGTAGGGAGTATATGTTCAACCTCTGGCAAGCATTCCTTCTGCAAAACTGTGATAACAACACTGGAAGAACTTAAGGTACTGTAGGAGAATGGGATGGTTCCAACTGCAATCTGATCTTCTACTCACAGCTCCCTTTGGCAACCTACCTCCTCCTAATTTTGACTGACTCCTTGCACCTCCTACTGCCTCTATTAACAAGATCTCACCATGAACATGCATACAGTCCTACCACCAGAGCCCCTCAAATTTCCATACCTTTCTAACCCAGTCAATGCTTCTTGCCCTACAGCTCTGTTGCAGGTTGGTGCTCCAATGTCTTTATCCTTCTGACTGACCAGTTAATGATTACCATTATCCTAAAAAACTCTGCCCCTTCATGTAGCAATTTTTAAATGAATTCTATGAAGGCGGCCATATTATATTATATATGTGATGGTCGTGACATTAATATATGCTATATACAACGACTAACAATCTGTTTCTTACAACTCTTCTTCTGAGCTTTTATTTTTCCCTCAAACTTCAGATACTGCAAATTCAGTTCTGAGCAGATTCCAGATGAAGGCCAGGCTTTTGTGAAAGAACCTGGAAAACCTTTAGTCGGCACTCGGCAGTGAAAATGTGGCCGTTTCAGCTGAATCATATTTCATATTTATTTGACTTAATTCTTTCACTACTTGTCAAGCAGCATTCTTTTTCTTTAGCAGTAACAAAATAATCTCGTTCCTGTTCCATCTCTCCAGTGTGCTGTAGAAGCACTTGTGGTGAACACACATTACTGCTAACTGTTATGATGTTTGCTGTCAAAGCCATTTATTTATGCAACTGCTGTGGAAAGGCCCCAGGCCTAAGAGCAGCCATGAAAGATTTTGGAGTCATGGTGTGGGGTCATGAAAGGGGAAATAAGCTGAGAGAGACAGAGGAGAAAAGAGAGCAGGAGAAAGAGAGAGGGAAAGAGAGACACAACATTCACTGGTTATGAGAAATGAACTGACACAGGAAATGGTTACATATGGCACAGATTTATACCATCCAGAGCTTCCCTTTCAAAACTCATTATATACACGGCTCAGAGCTGTGCAACGGTGCCACCACATTCGTTTCTTGTTCTGGCGTCCAATGAAACTACCATGGAGCTGGAAACAGATGGCAACGAAGTGATAGTTTCCTCAATTTATGGTGAGAGTCAGTTTGTGTCTGGTGGATCCCAACTGATAGCTTCAGTCCAGACTCAACAGCTTTGTCTTAACATTGTCACATTGTAGTTAAGTGGTAAACAACAGGAAAGGAAATATGTAGTATCTGTCAATCAAGAAAAGCATGAACATAGGCAAAGAATTTGGGAAGTCTAGAAAAACTGATTTACTAATGGGGTAAAAGGTAAATGAAAAAAAATGTTGCTATGAGCTAAGGGGGCCCAGTATGAAGGCCAGTTCTGGGAAGATTTGGGGTGAGTGCTTATTTGTGCCCTGTTTACCCCTGGAATTATGGCAGGGTGACACCCCAATTTTTCTATATATCTGTAACCTTGTTATGAGCTAAGGGGTTCCCAACCTGAAGGTCAGTTAGGGGGAGTTTTGGGGTGCGTGCTTATTTGTACTCTGGGTACCCCTGGAACTATAGCAGGGTGACACCCCAATGTTTCTATATATCTGTAACCTTGTTATGAGCTAAGGGGGCCCAGTCTGAAGGTCAGTTAGGGGGAGATTTGGGGTGAGTGCTTATTTGTACCCTGGGTACCCCTGGAACTATAGTGACACCCCAATGTTTCTATATATCTGTAACCTTGTTATGAGCTAAGGGGGCCCAGTCTGAAGGTCAGTTAGGGGAAGATTTGGGGTGAGTGCTTACTTGTACCCTGGGTACCCCTGGAAGTATAGCAGGTTGAATGTTACCCCAATGTTTCTATATATAAGTATAACTATAACTTTTTGGTGAGTGTCAGTGGCCCTGCACATACTCAGTGTGCTGTAGGGAACTGTTGAAATGCTCAGCTTAGGGGCTGTAGGAAATCATTAAGCCATTAGCAGAACGTGAGGTCACACCTGTGACTATGCTGCCATGTAATGTTAATCTGAATTCATTATTGATCAGCCTTGCATTGCGGATATCATATTGTATATATACAGTGCATTGTGAGTCAGCCACATGTGCAGCGAATCAGAAGAAAAGAAGATGGGGGCTACTGGGGCATCTTCAGATCTTCTATGCTAAAGGGCTTTGCTTGCCTTGGGCCAGATTTATAAACATATTTTCATTCTTACAGGAGATGAAGAGAATGTATTATTCCCAATATACCCCTTGGGCAAAAGTAAAATGTTGACATGTCCTTAGTTTCTCCAGAACAATGCACATGCAGCTCTCTCAGATGCACCTTCATGTAGTAGTTGAAGGAAAGGGTTACAATGCTGTTTCACCTACACTTCCCAGTTCTTCTCAATAACATGTTGCTGATTGGATCCTTTATACATGCACTTCACTTGGCATACTTATGAGATAGTCTTCTAACAGATGGTACACAAGGTTTCTAGTTGCAGCGTTGCTTAGAAAATCAAATCGACTACCCTGGACCTTTCCTCTGGGGTCCCATCAGGAGTGGGGCTTAAATATCAAACTCAATGCTACTTTTATTTGAGTACAGGCTCATAATAGCTAAACAACCTGTATGTCATGCAATATCAGAGCTTAGTTCTAAACTATTAAGTCCATCTTCATAGTTTACTTTTTCTAACTGAGATGCCCTCCTACCTACAGGATCTTCCATTAGTCACCCTTTTCTAAGGAATTAAGGCTAAAGAGGTCTAACTCATATTATACATTAGGATGTGCCGCCTAATACTTTGGCCAATAAGGCTTGCCAACTTCCAGTGAGCAAGTCTAACCTGGTAGGTGAAAAATAACACTATTTACACAGCTGACTTCATATTCCAGAAAATAAACCATTAAATGGCCTTGATTAATCTAACACAATTCCAACAAGATTTACATTCAATATTTAGCAGTTTCCACTGAACACATATAAATAAAACATGTTCCAAAGCCTTGTCAGTAAGATTTTTTCTTAGTACTAAAAGTCACGTTTGAGGTTTTAAATAAAAACATCCATCACTAAGGCGATGAGAGATTTTCTCTTTGCTTGTAAAGGGGGCCGAACCACATCACTAAATGTTGAGTAGGTTTTGTTAGTCTTGGGAAATCCAGGGAAGAGTATTCAAGTAACACAAATGAGTTCCTTCCCTAAAAAAATATTGCAGAAGTACCTAGAGCATTGCTTTACCACTTACTGTACATATATTTAAATGAATGTCGTGAATCATATTTATTAGAGTAGCCCCATGAGGCATGTATTTTTTAAAAGCCAATTTTAATTGGATGTATTGTCGGTTTTGATAGAACATCATGCAATTCCATTGGCTTAGAGTCAGCTGATCCAAAGTAAAAATGTAATGTGTTGATTCCTCTTCTTGGCACATGGATGGCAAATGGAAGAGAAGCCTGGATGTTGATAGATAGCAATGAACGAATCTGTCCCAAAAAAATCTCAAAACACATTGAAGTCAGAGCAGAAATGCAGATATTTGCCGTTAATCCATGCCTGCCAAAAAATTCACTCATCACTATTGACAGATATATTCCACATAGAATGTGCTCAGGTCCTTTTTTTTGGATATAAATTACTATTTGAATTCTACTCTCAGAGGCATATCTAATAATCTCCCTGGCAAGGCCTCACCTGGAGTATGCAGTGCAGTTTTGGGCTCTGTTCCTTAGGAGGGAAAGCGTGCAGAGACTAAGGGGTATATTTATCAAAGAGTGAAGTTAAGAGTGAAGTTCCGCCACTAGAGGGAAATTCCGCTGCTCTCCATTCATTTCTATGGGATTTTTAAAGGCGTATTTATCAAAGGGTGAACTTTCACTTCACCCATTGATAAATAGGCCTTTCAAAATCCCATAGAAATGAATGGAGAGCGGTGGAATTTCCTTCTAGTGGCGGAACTTCAATCTTTGATAAATTTACCCCTAAGTGCAACTAAGCTGGTTAGAGGGATGGAAGACTTAGGGGCCGATTTACAAAATTCACGTGAATAGATCGAAGTTCAATCGAATTTCGAACGTAAGATTTTTTCGTTTGGTTGAATATGTGAATTTTGGCATATTCGATCATTGAATAGGGAATGGTCGAACGATCGAATAAATTTGAATATTCGATCATTCGACCAGCGAAGGATTTTAATTTTAAAGTTTATTTGATTGCCTACTTTGTCAGATTGGACCTACCGAATTGCAATAGAAGCCTATGGGAGCACTTCCATAGGCTTCTGAGACTAAGTCCTGATCAAATAGGATTCGTACGATCAAAGTCTTCGATCGTTCGAATCATACGAATCATTTGAACGATCGAATGATTTATTTGTTCAGTCGAAAAATTTATTTGACTGATCGAATAAATTTGTATTCGATCGTCGAATGATCGAATATCGAATAAAAGGTAGCCTAGAACTATTCGATTAACATTTGAAAATCGAATGCTAATCGAATATTGAGTAGAGACAAATTTTTTTGGGGAATAATAGTAAATTTAAGAATTTCACATGAAATGATCAAAGTTCGATCGAATTCGATCGAACAACAATCTTACACATTTTTTGTGAAATCGTAAAGTGAAATTTGGCCTCTTTGATCATCGAATATCGAATAGATCGAATGATCGGATATTCGATCATTCGATCATTCGATGATTGAAGGATTCAAAATTTTAAAGTTATTCGACTGCCTCCTTCGCCAGATTGAACCTACCGAATTGTAATAGAAGCCTATGGGAAGCTGCCCATAAGCTTCTGAGGCTAAATCCTGCTCGAATACCATTTGTACGATCAGAGCGTTCAAATCGCACAAATTTTTCGGACTCTCGCAGGAAATTTCACGATTTTTCTGTCAATCGGTATCCGATCGTATGAATTCATCAAGAAATCAGATATTGAGCAAAATGATAGCCTAAAACAATTCGATAAGCATTCGATGGTCAAATACTTATCGAATTGCGAATTTGGTCGAGCTAATTTCTGGGAGTAATGGTAAATTTGCCCCTTAAATTATGAGGGTAGACTGTGAAGGTTGGGTTGTTTTCTCTGGAAAAAAGACACTTGAGGGGGATATGATTACACTTTAGAAGTACATTAGAGGACATTATAAACAAATAGCAGGGACCTTTTTACCCATGAAGAATATCCAAGGCTAATGTGATAGTAAAATCTATAGTATAAATTGTATTTCTATAGCACCAATTTATTTCTATAACTATATTCAGCATCTAAAACCTAAAGAACTGCTATACAAGTCAATGTATGTTGTTTTTTTTTCTAAATTCAAGCCATTTTATAAAGTTTCTTTTGAAAAGTCAGAATAGTTTTTTTTCATGAATTAAGGCAATTTAAGGTGGACAAGAAAAAAAGCATTTTTTTTTTCTAAAAACATGTTTCATGAAGGAAAATCTCAAATTCAAAAACTAGTAAATCATCCCATATTTCTGTTTGCCTTGGTAAAACCAATGGATTGTACACTAGGTGACCATTGACCATCGGAAGAATATACCAGACCAATTAATCAGTATTAGAAAATGTTTTTGGAAACTGCCATACAGCAATGATGTAGCCTGTAGATCCATAATCTACTTGTGTTTGCACAAGTTAATTGCCTTGAGGGCCTTGCAAAAGAAGTATTATATAGGAGAAAATACATTAATGAAAGGATGATTAGAACGTTCTTCAACTCTAAAGCCAAGATAGGCACCAAGTATCTCCATGCTATAAAGGTGCAATAAACAATGCCTTTCTGCCCATTTCAACCACAGGGAGAGAAGAAGACTCTATCCTAACTTAAAACAGAACCTGCCATTGTTTTTTGTTAATCCTCACAGAATATAACATATGTCTGCTCACTATTCAGCGGTCACTCAGAATTCATTAGGTCCTTTCCAGCCTGGATGGTTTCTTAAAGGAAAGCCCCAAGGCAGATTTACTGCAGCCCATAATGTTCTGAGTCGCGCTATCTATTCACATCGATTATGAGAGTCAGCTGTGATCTGGCCTCAGCTTTTTCCCCCCTTTGTCTTTCGGCCCTGTTACAAGCACCCCTACTTAGAGTTTCATGAGGAAATAATCAGATTAAGCCCTTAGCTGAGAGTTCATATGGAGTTCTTTTTTTTCCCCTCAATGTGCTACTAACTGAATAAATGTGTTTTGTAGGAAATTGTAAATGACATGATGATTACTGAGGCCAGTGTGGGTTTCATTTAAAAGTGATCAAAATCACAGGCCTCGGAAAATTGTGATAGGCAGAAACACGTCTCAGAGTGGAAATTAGTTGTTGCTAACAACATCTTAACTCTTTCGGTGAATAATGGCTGGAATAATCATTTCCATGTAGTGGCAGCTATTTTACAAATAGAACTAAGATATATTCAGTTTAGCAAATGTCTCTACAGTAGGCTCTTACTGAGCTATTATCCAAATAAACTCTATCCTCAATGGCCCCAACAGTAATCCTGTCATGGGAAAAAAAAATTCAAAACACATCAGTTAATAGTGCTGCTCCAGCAGAATTCTGCACTGAAATCCTTTTCTCAAAAGAGCAAACAGATTTTTTTTATATTTCATTTTGAAATCTGACATGGGGCTAGACATATTGTCAATTTCCCAGCTGCCCCAAGTCATGTGACTTGTGCTCTGATAACATTCAATCACTCTTTACTGCTGTACTGCAAGTTGGAGTAATATCACCCCCTCCTTTCCTCCCCAGTAGCCTAACAACAGAACAATGGGAAGGTAACCAGATAACAGCTCCCTAACACAAGATAACAGCTGCCTGGTAGATCTAAGAACAACACTCAATAGTAAAACCCATGTCCCACTGTGTACTATTCAGTTACATTGAGAAGGAAAAACAACAGCCTGCCAGAAAGCAGTTCCCTCCTAAAGTGCTGGCACAAGTCACATGACCAGGGGCAGCTGGGATATTGACAAAATGGCTATCCCCATGTCAGATTTCAAAACTGAATATAAAAAAATCTGTTTGCCCTTTTGAGAAATGGATTTCAGTGCAGAAGTCTACTGGAGCAGCACTATTAACTGATGCATTTTAAAAAAAAAAACATGTTTTCCCATTACAGTTTCCCAGTCTTCTAAAGCAACCTTCTCCTGTGAATGAAAAGATCTCATGGACAGGTCACCATCCTAAAGCAATGATAAGATAACAATCTCTTACTCAGATGCAGTTGTTGACAAATTAACTTCAAAGCATCTTCAGCTGGAGGAATCAGTGTATTGTAACTGTAGAAATTGCTTTGCATCATTGGTGTCACACTCAAGGCTTGAGGGTCTTTTACAGACAGGTTAAAATGACCAAAAATGACCTCACTTGTCCTCAAGAAGGCATTCAATTATGTGCCTATTATGGTTCTTGGCACTTGATATTGACCCAACAACTCTTTAAACCCCCATTGGCTTTTGTTTGCTTTACTGTTTTTATCTTTTTACCAAAGATAAAGAAGTATATACAAATCTATATGTTATTTACTCAAACAGGTATGGGATCCATTATTCGGAAACCTATTATCCAGATGGCCATCTTCCACAGACTCTATTTTAATCAAATGTCTTTACCAGTTGTATCTTTTTTGCCCAATCTAAAGAAATTGATTTACTTGGTATATATCTGATATCCAGATACATTATAGACTCCATTTTAGCTAAGTAATTCAGTAAGTAATTAATTTTTTAAATGATTAGCTTTTTCTCTGTAATAATAAATTGAATCCCAACTACGATATAATTAATCGTTATTGGAAGCAAACTAGCCTATTGTGTTTAATTAATGCTTTAATGATTTTTTTTATAGATATAAGCCAATGAGATCCAATTTTTGAAAAGACCCCTTATCTGGAAAACCCCACGTTCCAAGCATAATTCAAGGCAGTGGTATGAAACCTCTCCAAGACCAGTATAATACTGGCACACCCAGTGGTGTAACTACCAGGGGGGTAGCCGGATTGCACCCTGGTCTGCTCCCCCCTTGAGGCATGAAGGAGAATGCACCACAGTTGAGAAATGCTTATATGGAGGGGTGAGGCCAGGGTTCACATCCTGCTCCCGACCTGGAAGAGGTTAGTAATGTACACATATGACACACATATGACACACATATTTGCTGGCATTTTATTTTGGCAAAACAAATAGGTTCCATTGAAATTCTCCATCATTTGTATCCAAATAACCTATAACCTCTGCTGGAATCAAAAACAGGAATGCAATCCTATAAGATAGGATAGACCTAAGTTTGTGTTAAGATGTGAAACCCAGAAGGGGTAATCTATTATTTGCAAAGGACAAACACATTAGTCCATGGTTTTTTTTAACTTTGTACTCTGCCCTTCATATAGACGAAATGCCAAGTAAGGACGAGGCTGAACTCACTGAAGCTGTGCTCTGCACCCCATGATGGATTTTTGTGAGGCACATAGTCCAGCCTATGAGTAAGTGTCTTGTATACGAAAGTTCTTCTGTAAAAAACGGTCCGCACACACTTCTATAGCAGTCGGGGAGTGAACCCCTTTTATTTCATGCCACCTCAATCAACGTTTCGGGGGGTAGTACCTCCCTTCTTCAGGATACAAGTTCAAATACAAAAGTGCACAGTGCTACATATATAGCCCTCAGCCCCTCCCATCACATCTTGATCCCACTTCATTAGTAAACATGATTCAATCATTCAATTAGTACAATGTAGTCCAATAAATACATATGTGGGATAACCATATTTTACTCACTGCCCGGAGTTGTGCTTATTAAATCTCAAAAATGGTGTATCAAAAGTTTCTCATCTGTGGAGGAGAGAAGATTCAATAAATAGTGTTTCTAAAAAATGTTAAATATCTAAAACCTCCAATAATATACCTTTCACAAAAAACAAATCAGACTAAAATTTTCATTTAACCCTTTAGGGGAAAGCGTTTTTAATCGCCAGATCCAAAACGCTTCCCTCCTTAATAGAGATCTTTTAAAATCATTCCTTACATCATTTGTGATCACCTCTAAGATCTGCCATCTAATCTGGGAGACACTGTGCTTTGCTTCAAAGAAATGTCTGGCTAATAATGTCTCTTTCTTGTATCTCTCCTTGTTCTTCTTGTCTCTGGCCCCACTGTCTTTATCTTCACTCTTATTTTCGGGTTTATAGTTTCTGATAACACTTTTATGTTCATTTAGCCGAACTCTCACTGCTCTTGATGTCTGGCCCACATATCCCAATCCACATGGGCATTTTAATAGATACACTACTCCTTCCGTGTTACATGTCGCCATGTGTGGCCATTGTAACGGAATAATCAAGGGGGACAAATGTAATCACCCAAGTACAGGTCAGGAGATACAATTAAAACACATGGCGACATGTAACACGGAAGGAGTAGTGTATCTATTAAAATGCCCATGTGGATTGGGATATGTGGGCCAGACATCAAGAGCAGTGAGAGTTCGGCTAAATGAACATAAAAGTGTTATCAGAAACTATAAACCCGAAAATAAGAGTGAAGATAAAGACAGTGGGGCCAGAGACAAGAAGAACAAGGAGAGATACAAGAAAGAGACATTATTAGCCAGACATTTCTTTGAAGCAAAGCACAGTGTCTCCCAGATTAGATGGCAGATCTTAGAGGTGATCACAAATGATGTAAGGAATGATTTTAAAAGATCTCTATTAAGGAGGGAAGCGTTTTGGATCTGGCGATTAAAAACGCTTTCCCCTAAAGGGTTAAATGAAAATTTTAGTCTGATTTGTTTTTTGTGAAAGGTATATTATTGGAGGTTTTAGATATTTAACATTTTTTAGAAACACTATTTATTGAATCTTCTCTCCTCCACAGATGAGAAACTTTTGATACACCATTTTTGAGATTTAATAAGCACAACTCCGGGCAGTGAGTAAAATATGGTTATCCCACATATGTATTTATTGGACTACATTGTACTAATTGAATGATTGAATCATGTTTACTAATGAAGTGGGATCAAGATGTGATGGGAGGGGCTGAGGGCTATATATGTAGCACTGTGCACTTTTGTATTTGAACTTGTATCCTGAAGAAGGGAGGTACTACCCCCCGAAACGTTGATTGAGGTGGCATGAAATAAAAGGGGTTCACTCCCCGACTGCTATAGAAGTGTGTGCGGACCGTTTTTTACAGAAGTACGTTGCTAAGGAACCCGGCAGGGTTAACGGTGGACCAGCACCATATTGCAGTACTTTGGAAGGGAGGTGTGCGGTAAGGATTTCACAATTGTATACGAAAGTGTCAGGCATGAGTTTAAACCTATAAAGACTTCTACTTTTTATTCTATTTTTCATCTGATCCATACGTGACCCATGAGTGCCTTGTCTCAACACTTTTTTCTTTTGCATAGTCCAGCCTGACCCTGGATTTAAATAAGCAATAAGGGTGCCCTTTTGCAGGGATAACGAATTCAGAGTAGGTAGTACCCTTGTATAAAACTACCCCCCCACCTTCTCTACCTCTTATCCTTTACTTTATCTCTGTTATTTAACCTATCCTCATCAACCATTTTGCCATTGGTGGTACAGCCCTTTATTACATTTCCTAGAGCTCTTCCAAATGGAGACTATCAAATGGGGAGATGCGACTTCATTGACTGTATTGACTGAAAGATTAAAGGGTCCATTGTTGCCAAGCAGTTACTATATCAGCCAGTCCATTGAGCTTTTGTCAGATAACTCCTAGTATGCAAGTAGACTTGCACCTTAATGGAGTCCATGGGGTTTCCATGTTCTCTTTGTTTGAGTTGCTGTGCTTACAGCATGGACCCTGTATCAAATGGGTTAAGAACGAAAGAACCATTCTTGCAGTCTTTAACAGGCTTTTTTACTTGAGCAAAAGATTCACATCACATTAACCACAAACAAATTTGACTCATGAAACAATCCCGTGTGTGGGGGAACCCGCCCTCATGTATATTTATGGGTTTGTTGCAAGTAACATGTGTGTCTAATATATCTGCCATATAAAGAGCAGTGTTCAGAATACAGTAGAATAAAATAAAGCATAAAGACAGAAGCAATTTTGACATCTAAGTGTAGATTGTGTTACATGCTTGGTTCCCGTATTCCTTCTGCACCTCCCTCTGATGTTCTTCATCATTCGTCTCTCTGTCTGCTCTTCTACCCCAAGGCTTTGTTCTCCCATTAAAAGCTTTCACTGAGAGACTCGATTAACTCTTTTGATTTTAAGTATCACCTCAATATACTGCAGATGAAATATAAAGATGACTTTCTACACGTGGCCTGTCCAGTCCAGAGAATCTGAGAGGGGTCTTGCAGAAAAAGTAAAATAGGGGAATTGGTGAAGCATCACTAAATATATATAGCACAAAGAATCTAGGCCACATGAAAAAAGTGCAATTTTCGAAACAGAATAAAAGATTTTCTCTTGAAAGATGGTAATGTCCAATGCAATATGTTTGTTATTTTAAAACTGGAATTGTCATCAGAAGGTGGTGTAAAGTGATTACCATATATTTTAAGTGAGTATCTTCTCCCATGTTTATATTTATTTCATATATTTCTTTTATTATTTCTTTTTTTCTTTCTTTGTAATTTGTGAAGGTTACAAAAATACATGGCTATATGTTTAAAAGGGAGAACTTCTTGACTCGTTAGAGCCATCATATTGTTGCGTGCATGTTCCATGGTCATAGTGCAATATCTACTCACAAATAAAGACATTACACAATACAGCGTATTGTATTTAAACACGTGGCAGACATTAAAATTCAAATTTCACTGTAATGTACCAAAATCTCTGGAAAAAATGTTAAATTTAAATATTGTGTACTACTA
This sequence comes from Xenopus borealis, assembly GCA_024363595.1. Lineage (NCBI taxonomy): Eukaryota > Metazoa > Chordata > Amphibia > Anura > Pipidae > Xenopus > Xenopus borealis. Next base: position 131,128,674 of record CM044440.1, on the reverse strand, counting down.
CTACTACTAATAATAATAACAGTAATACATTATTGAATTTTTGATATTTATCAGCCAAATAAAATGATAAAAAAGTTGATTGAAAAAATTGGCAACTGTCAAGTAGACATATATTTTCAACAGTCAAGCAATTTATAACTCGAAGTTTAAAAAAAATAATGGAAGAATGTAATTTTCATGGCAAGTAAGTTTTATTTTGCCAGTTAAAACAATTCAAGTTTTTTTAGATTTGAAGATGGAAAGGGAAAACAACCTTATGATCCCAAAAATTTTTTATTGAGTTTATCCAAGATAGTTGTTCTCAGTTGAGTTTCAGCTGATGTTGAATTAAAAAAATAATAAATCTGTCTCTATTTCAAAATTGTTACATTTAAAATGTGATGTTTTAACCTCTGAAAAAACAAGAAACTCAACTCAACTTCATTGTTCATAATTTCCTTGTCTTTCTCCACTACTTTGTATTCTCAGGTTAACTTGTATCAATAGGGTTGATATTATAATAAAATTAAAAAAAGAAACTTGTTTTTGTCATAATTTGAGAAAAGTAGGGGAAAAGGTGATTTCTATAAGTTTTAAATTTGAATTTTATGAGATTTATGAATTAAAAACATGTAAAAAAAAAAAATAAAAAAAACAACTAAACATGCCAGGTGCTAGAAAAGGGGGTATTTTCAAAGTTAAATCTATTTTTTTTTTTTAAATTGGAAAAGAAATCTGAAAGTTTACAGAATAATTAAAAATAAATTAAATACTGTGAGTATAAGGAAATCAATTGCCACAACTAAAAGAAAATGGGGGTTTCCAATACAAGTTTGTGAAATTTTTAATTCAATCAAATAAGTCTCTAAGGGCCTCTGCACAAGATCCTTGTGATTTATTTTCACATCTCATAACACTGAACTAAAGGGACACATCAGTGGACAGACTGACCGTACTGTAGTAGTCCTTGAAGAATTGGAGACGGAAGACAATCCATAGCACCTGTCATAACCTTTACAGATGACTTTATCAAAACTTTTGTCAGTGTCAACATTTCTGTAGACCAGTATTGTCACTCAGAAGACTGATCAACCAATTCTATCTTACCAGTGAATACAATTACAAAAATATGGACCAGCTCCTAAAGCTGTACGACTCCAACCAATTGGAGGTCAAGAAAGTAAAAAACTTATTTTGGCATTTTTATATGACACCCCACAAAGCTTCCACATTTTTTCATAAGAAATCCATATTCCGTTATTTTTTCCTGACACTGAACTTGCCCTTGCTGACTTCAACTAATTGGAGGTCAAGAAAGCAAAAAACTTATTTTGGCATTTTTATATGACACCCCACAAAGCTTCAACATTTTTCACAAGGAATTCATATTCATATTCAACCTTCTTTAGTTTCACAGAAAGGCTACTGTAAGTTATTCATCAAGGCGAAGAACCTGTAGAATTTTGGATCAACCATTCTATTCATCTGGTTTTATCTGTGGCACAGGGGCTGGACAAGGATATCAAGCACAAACTTCCAGCACATACTTTCAGCACAAGTGGTACAACATTTCAACATTTTTGAGCTCACATTTCAATCCTTCCAACTTTAAGAGGAAGTTCCACCACATTAAGAGCTTTAACTTACAATCATGCTAAGAGGAACCTTCATTGACCTGATACTGTAGATGATTGACCAAGAGTCAGGATGAAACATAAGCCCAATGAAAAAGCAAAAAATACCCAAGAGACCAATATGGATGTCATAATATTGGAAATACCCAGTCCTGTCACATATGATTCTCCCCATTTAAATCCAAGCCATTCTCATTAAACAGCACATGACCAACCTTTTAATATAATAACAGTGTTATTAGTGCTTTGCAGACTGGAGAGATGGAGAAAATGTTTCCTATAGACATTGACTCATTAAAGGTTATTGATCCAATGCAGTTTTCCCCAGGATACAGCAGAAAATAAGTGCATGTAAATGTTTTCAAAGCATCTCTATGGAAACCAATATACCTTTACAGTACTATACAATTCACATACTGTGCATTTAATTGTGTACTGTTGCTGCACCGTTTTATTTTATTATCACTGTAATACGGATATTTGGTGTACTGTACTACTGTTTTTTTATACTGTCACATATTGCTTAATACTTAAAACTTAAACTTTAAAAACATTTTAGAATTTTTTTATTATATATATTTTTATGGTAATCCTTTTTGTACTTAGTTGTAGCATTTACCTAATATGTTTGAATTTTGCACAGTCTAAATAAGTGGATCAGGGTGCATTTCACTGCATGTTGTACTTTTATAACTAGGCAAGTGACAAACAAAGAATCTTGTCTTCATCTTACTCTGTTCCTTGGTAAACTGTTTCAATTTAGTGTTTTGATTAGTGTTTTTGGTAGTGGAGTTTTTGGTAGTGGAATTCTAGGCCCAGGCGGATTAACAACAGCATCTTATGAAGCAGTCACAGGGGTATCTGAGGCATTTCACAAGGTCCTGACTCATTTTGATGGTGGTCCTGATATACCCACACCCACTTACTTACCCATACCCACCTACTTATGCCATCAAAGCAAAACAATATGGCAGCTTTCACCAATATCTATAGCTGTAAATATATAGCGACTGAACTTTGTCTACGTACACAATAAGAATTTGCTTCTGGGGGTGTGTTATGCTCTACTTCCAAATACATTTCCCTTGTATAGAAGAGGACATGCCCTGCAGGCATTTTTTCCTGCATCCATCTAATTATCTGTTCCTTCTCCTCTCAGAAATATTGCCTCTCCCATGGCACCCACCATTTTCAACTACACTTTGTAAAGCAACACAATTTCCCCTATATGTAATATAAAGCACTAAGTTTGCCCAGGGGCAGTAACACATGGCAACCAATAAGATGCTTGCATTTAAACAGGCGAATAGTGAATGCTACCTGCTGATTGGTTGCTATAGGTTACTGCCCTTGGGCAAACTTAGTGCCTTTTATTATCACCCCATTAGTGTTAAATGTACATGTTTGTGAACATCAAGTTCCCAGCCCAGGTTACATGGTTTATTCTCTTAGTCTATTGCTTGATGTTATTTAGGCCAAGTAATGTTCCCTTTGTTCTCTCTGGTCTGTCTATAGGCTACACACTCGCCCCCCGGGCTGTAGTCTCATTAGCACCTGATAATTGGATAACGACGCTGAATGACAAATCCAAGTGACTCGCAATAAGGTGTTAATCCCTTTTCTTTAATATCGGAGCAGCGTGTAATGATATTTAGACATCAACAAAGACTCCTGATGATGCCACTGGCGTTTGGCTGTAGGACCTCGCAAGCGTAACAATATGTTGGGTGACTGGTGTAACCAGGGAAACAGACACAAGAATCTAATCTGGTCCCAATAAGGTGCACGTTGTATAAGTGTGCAGTCATTGCTAGGTTACTCTAATCAATTAACAGTATTCTTGCTGCCCTGTGATATATGGCGATCACTCTAGTTACAGCATAAGGGAAGGAACGGCAATAATTCAGCAGAAACGAGCTAGCCCGGGCAGCTAGGTATTAATTGGGTGTCGGAATAAAATGGGAAAGGGATGAGGATGGGTGAATCTCTTGGATGCTATTGACCTACCAGGAGATGACGGTGCCCTTTCCCTTAGCATTTGTCTATTCTAGTTTTCCCTATTGCGTGTCGCGTTGATGTATTATTAAAAATTAATTTAGTGACCTTTCACCCGCCCCGGCAGATTAAACAATTTCACTTGGATGTCATCGTTAACGGGATCTCCTGCGTTTAAATGATGATTTCTCTAAAAGGCCACAGAGATTGGATTGTAAGGCAACAGATTTATGGCACTATTATAACAAGTCGTAAAGAACCGACTCCAGGTTTGAAATAAGTGGAGAGGGGATTCAGCAAGCAAAGGTGCATTGTAAGTAAAATACAGAATTGCGTCAACCAATGAAAAATAAATAGGCAGGTGGCATAAATTAAAATGTTGTTCTCAGGGATGAGGTGGGTTTGAGATGTACCATATTCCCTGTAGTGCTCTGCACTCTCCTGTAAGTGCTTTGAGCATATTAAAAGGAACCATGCAGCTGCGGCTCTAGTACTGGCCCAGTAGATAAGAATGTCATGCTTGGATTGGGCTGGTGGGACCAGGAAAAAGCCAGTGTGATCTGGGTCCAAAACCAATTCCTACAACCACAGCTGGATGCCCCCCCCCCCCCAACATCTTCTCTCCTAATCACAGCCGGAGGAAGGAGGTAAAAGGTATGACAGGGACAGGGGTGGACATCGGAAGGAGGACCTTAAGATTACAAGGAGAGCTTTTGAGGTCCCAGCTGTGGTGAACCCCAAACACCCCAATCTGATTCGGGATGTGGCTGCATTGAACATTCCACAAAACAGAAAATATATCTTTATACCTTAGGTGCTCTAGATATATGGGATCAGATTTTTTGGACAGCCCTGTATTCATGGGCACTGTGTGGGGGGTGGCATGGCATTCAGAAGTGCATGCACAATGTATTAGGATGGCCTGTATTTACCATGTGGTTATGGCAAGGACAAAGATACTTTGCATCTAATCTATGTAAAAGGTGCAAGGTGCATAGTGCAGCAGTTCCCACATGTGTTTGTTTTCAGTACTTATTGTGCCTTGGAGCTCTTCCACTTGTGTCCATGAGGGTCAGTAGTAGATGTGCTCTTTTATGTCCAGTCATAGATGGTACCTAATATATTCCATAGTCATACATGCAATTCTTTACCTTACCTTGGCCTTCCAGCTTAGTGTAGCCCAACAGTCAGTTGGAGGGGGAACGGCATCCTTCCAAAAGCAATATAAGACATTTTTCCATATTATTTTCATGGTTATATTTGTTTATTAATTCTACAATGTAGAGGCCACTTGATTTTTGTGAAGTTTTGCTGCTTTCTAATGTGAATCTTAGGTATTAATAGGTTGCTGTGTTTCCATATTATCATTGCACCAACAAGACTGTTCTGTGCAAAATATTCAGCTACTCCAACTTACTTAAAGGAAAACTATAGCCACAAAATGAATACATGAGCAACAGATGTTTATATCAAATTAAGAGGCATATTAAAGAATCTTATCAATCTGGAATATATATTTAAGTAAATATTTCCCTTTTACATCTCTTGGCTTGAACCCCATTGGGTGATGGTCTGTGTGCTGCCTCAGAGATCGCCTGACCAGAAATATTTCAACTCTAACTGTAACAGGAAGAAGTGTGGAAGCAAAAGACACAACTCTGTATGTTAATTGGCTCATGTGACCTAACTTTATAGTTTGTTTGGTATGTTTGTGTTCACCGTTGGATCCTAGGATCCCAGGAGGCTGTCCTTATTTTTTAAAATGGCAATTTTCTATTTATGATTACCCAATGGCACATGCTACTAAAAAAGTATATTATTATGAAAATGGTTTATTTACATGAAGCAGGGTTTTACATATGAGTTGGTTTATGCAATATCTTTTTATAGAGACCTACATTGTTTGGGGGGGTATAGTTTTCCTTTAAGACATGCTCTATAAACCTGACAAAGTGTAAGGTACCCTAAATGTTAAATAAGACGGAATGATGCAAGAGATGTCCCTGCATGGGTCATCTTTGAAGAACAAGTAAGGTTTAGCCAAAATATTGGCTAGAAAGTCTGGAATGTTTATATATTGGCACCTGAGGGCTTGTGTCTAGGGAGGCAGTTTTTGAGGGTCCCTAAGGACCTAAAAACAGCACTGGCTGCATATTATGTGTTGGAGTTCTGTATCAGCCCAAAGCAGTGCTGGGTCACGTCAGCCAGGCTCCCTAGTCAACTTATGTCCCTTCTCCACTAGTGTGTAACGCATACATGCAAGAGCGCATTTGTGTTCAGACCATTACAATGGCTTTAAGAGCTGCTGAGGAGGGCCCAAACTAGGGGAGGGAGGTAGAAAAGGTACGTCTGGCACCCCTTTACCTTTGTGCCCTAGGCACATACCTCTTCTGCCTACCTCTAGTTCAGGCCCTGCTCCAAAGATAATAGGGATGCGTATATTCCACTATTTTGGGATTAGAGCAAATCCAGAACTGAATCCAAACCCTAATCACCATATACAAATAATGATAAGAAAGGGTTTAACAGAGCCACACATGGAATTCTGGTAAGTCACTGATTCCACAGTTCTGACTCAACACTGAATCTGAGCCACATTATACAGTAAGACCCTCTCCATTGCTGATGATGCAGAAATGACTTATGGAAATCATAGAATCAGCCGCCGCCAAGCGAGATTCCATCATTCTGATTAAACTTTCACTTGCACTTAGATGAAATTCTCAAAACTTTTTTGCAGAAATCTCTTATTACTTTTTCAAATGCCAGATGGGATTGATGGGAAATATATTGGATGCTGACCCTTAAATGCAGCACGGAGAGCTTGACTAATGATTCCTTATAGATTGTGAGCATTTAATTGCTTCAAAATGTTCTGCTCATACTCATAGAGCTGTCAGTCTGGGTTATTTTATTTCATCAAAATGACACCAAATGCCTTCCATTCTCTCCTCTTCCACTGAGCGGAGTCACAGTATTTATCTAAAGTGCAATGGCTTCTGTTTGCTTTCAACTTGTGCAGTCTGCATGCATGCCTTCCTAGGCTTTTATTATTCATCACTGGGGTCTACAGGGGAGGGAAGATTTCACTTTAGATGTTGTCAAACATTGTCACAAAGCCAATGCTACAGCATTATATTCATATATATGTACAGACAAATAAAAGAGTTTTTTCTGCACTATTATTACTTAGACATTTGGTGCCTTAAGCCAGAGTCAGATTGGGCCCCGTCGGCCCTGACCTCCCTCCCTGGCCCTCAGTGTAAGAAGGAGTGTTGGAGGAGAAGCTAGGCATGAAGGTTCCAGAAAGGGGTTTTGGCTTGGTTGAGGAGCTCAGGCAAGGGGCCTGGGGGTGTGTGGTAGCCCCTGGCCAGAGGCTCCAGGCCCCCAATTTGATGCTGCCTTAAGCTACTAAAAATGGCCTCCCCTTTAAGCAGAATAGACCTTGTTTTCCATATTTTGCAATATATTCAAGCTGGGCAACAACATCAAAGTCATCCCTGGTTTAGCAAGTCCTTCATTCACTTTAATCTGATTCATTAGGAATTCTACTGCTTCATTAAAGATTTTTCACGGGGACCTGCAACTTTACCTACAACTGATGCTGGTGTATAGTCCAAAAGGTTTACCCTTTTATTGGCTGGGATTACCTGACTGTAGCTGGGAAGAGTGGGAGCTACAACATGGAGCTGGCCACTGCTCCACGCCTAGCTCACCTGTTAATACCCCCAACATATGACTATTACCGAAAGGAATTGAGAGTCTACACCTTCATTAAATCCAACAATTTGCTACCCACTGGAATGCTTGCCTGCATACAGAAACCATCCCGGTCCACATTTGTGTTGTGATTTGACCACTACCTTAATGGCTTTTAGCCAAAGGCAAGAATCCCTCACAACTGTAACAAAAGTACAACCCACTTATACAAACCTTTATGATGCTACTGTAGTCCCCTTCAATATTCTGTGCAAAAGAAGAGTGGGAACTCCACCAACTAACCACCCATAGTGCAAACCTCCTCATCATGGTGCCTTCTCCCATGTCTCTGCGTCTCAACCCCCTGTACTTACATAACACCATTAGGGAGAGTTTTGGGTACCCTGGGTATCCATGAGATGGTGAGGTCAAAAATAAATAAAAATACAAGACTGATTTCTGTCTCACTGTTTGTCCAACTGAGCATGAAGAGCCACCAGGGTGGGCAGTTTCTTCAGCCTGCAATGCACCCACAGCTGCTCCATTTGGGAAACAACATCAAATCTAATATGTCTAATAAGTAACAGGTGGGCCAATGTTGGATTCCTCTCAAATACAGGATCAAAAGGAATAAAAGTATATTTTCAAATACCTTAGTAATTGTATCTGACTTCAATTATTATGCACAATAGCAGTAAAAAGACTACAGTTCTGTATTTCTAATGGCTAACTGGAAGAGTTGGGGGAAAAGGTGGCCATACACTATAAGATCCATTAGTTTAATGAGGGCTACACCATCAGATTACAAATGCCGGTATATGAACCGTTAAAGTGAGAGCTGCATGATTTTTGACCATATATTGGTTGGGTGGGCTTGTCACAGGTCCTCACATATGGACAGATAAACTGTCAAATGGGGCAGTTTTGTGCCTGAACCATCAGATTAAATCTGCCCATGTAATGGCTACCTAAAGGCCTAGTCATGTTTTTAAACACTGTTTTCAAAGTCCCACATATTATATTTTAACCAAGATGGGAAAGAATGGGATGTGGTTTGGGTTTTCCTACAGAAGCTTTTGAATAAGGATCTTCATCATGCAATTTCTTCTTCTCTTTATGTATTCAGAGGAGCGAAACCAAGTCTTCCCAGTTCCTTGTTTTTCTGCCCCTAATATCCCTCTCTGCATTAACCTGCCTAACTTCTTATTCTTCTTTGTCTTCAGAATCACTTCTTTAAAAGGGAAATTAGGATCACCTAAATAGGGCACGTAGTGTGCATTGCAGGAATAGGAAACAGTAGGGTGTTGCGTAGATGTAGTCTAATAATCATTCTCCCCACATGCGTTTAGGGAGATGTCTGGAAGCACCTGCTGAGGAAGAGCATTAAAGAGCAATGACTGGAGGAGGGTGGAAGGTTGCAAGGTGGTCAATTGCATTTATGGAGCTTTCAAGTGGAAAGAACAATGTGCTGTGCTTACACATGTCTGCTGCTCTGAATAGAACGTTCAACTTCAGTGTGATTGCCTTTGTAATTCAATAAGGTGTTATACAGTATGTTGGAAATTACAGTTACTATTGTCACTCAAAGAACTGGAATAGCACTGGTTGCCATGTACCTACACAAGCTACAGTTATGTGGCAAAAAAAACATGATATTAGTCTACTACTAAAGATTCTAATTACATGATAGTTGGTATTGATCTGTGAATATTAGAATGCTGCAGATACAGGTTGCACTGGTTTAGGTTAAAAGGCTGGCAGGATCAAATGTAGCTGGGATTGGGAGAGAAGTAATGATTTAAAGTGATACTGTCATGGGAAAAAACATTTTTTTTCAAAATACATCAGTGAATAGTGCTGCTCCAGTAGACTTCTGCATTGAAATCCATTTCTCAAAACAGCAAACAGATGTTTTTATATTTCATTTTGAAATCTGGCATGGGGCTAGACATATTGTCAGTTTCCCAGCTGCCTCTGGTTATGTGATTTGTGTTCTGATAAACTTCAGTCACTATTTACTGCTGTACTGCAAGTTGGAGTGATATCAACCCCTCCCTTTCCCTCCCAGCAGCCTAACAACAGAACAATGAGAAGGTAACCAGATAACAGCTCCCTAACACAAGATAACAGCTGCCTGGTAGAGCTAAGAACAGCACTCAATAGTAAAAACCCATGTCCCAATGCATTCTTTTCAGTTACATTGAGAAGGAAAAACAACAGCCTGCCAGAAAGCAGTTCCCTCCAAAAATTCTGGCATAAGTCACATGACCAAGGGCAGCTGGGAAATTGACAAAATGTCTAGCCCCATGTCAGATTTCAAAACTGAATATAAAAAAAAAATGTTTGCTCTTTTGAGAAATGGATTTCAGTGCAGAAGTCTATTAGAGCAGCACTATTAACTGATGTGTTTTGAAAAAAACATGTTTTCCCGGGACTGTATTCCTTTAAGGTGAAGAAGCAGTTCACTTCCACATCATCTAAAAAGGTAGATACATCCCACCCACCTTGCCCTTTATGCATGTTTTGTAAAATGTCAGGAGTTTTCTGTTTTATTTTCTCATATTATCTTCAGTGCCATAACTACCAGGGGTGGAGGAGGTGCGACTGCACCAGGGATCGTAGCCCTTCACCCCTGATGGGGGCCCAGGCCTGGATTTGTGGTATTCACTTGCAGAGGGGGTAATTTGGATGCTAAGCTATGGTAACTCTTCTTTGTCTAGGTTCCTGTGTGTAATCATTGGTAGGCATTGCTCTGTGTGTGTGGGAATATCAGAGCTATGGAGTTGTGTAGAGTCTCTGTTACTGTCACCAGGAATGGACACAGGCATTATCATCTGTACAACCAGGTGGGCGAGATCTGCAGGAGCGCAAAGGAGAAGGTGACAGCCTGCGGGAGGGCACAAAATGCAGGAGGGGGTCGGGGCATGACAGACATGGGTGGATTAAGCACAGGGATAGTTGTACCTGGTTGTTCGGTGGGCAGGGAATGCTGGGGGCTCGCAGGTGCAAAACTACAGGCAGAGACGGGCATAAGTTTCCTTATTCAGCTGCAGCCCTTGGGCAGTTGGGCCCGAATATTGAATAAAGCTCTTTGATCACTATGTTTAAGGGCCTACTGGCCTTGTAAAGAAGGTTTAGGTGTGTCCTTAGGTTCTGTGCTGGTAATTATTCAGCAGGGTCCTTCTTGTTTGCCCTTACACATGCTGCTGTGTCCATTCTGGTTTTGGGCGCATTAAGGATTGCTGTTATTTTAATAGCATTAGCAAGAAGCGCCAGTTCATCAAGAAGCGCCATGCAACACATCAGCCCATGAGCCAAAGTGATGGACACTGTATGACCCAACATTCCCAATGATGGCCACAGGCTAGTCTTCTGTTTGTTGTGGAAGGTCAGGTGTGTTTTTGCAAAAGGCAAGTTTAGAAACTTTGTTAGGTAATGCTAAGAAACACATTTCCATTTTTTTAGAGGGGATCTCTGCTTTGAAAAAAAAGTTCAGTCCTGTGACATTAAAGGGATTCTTACATTATTTTTATTGTGTAGTTTTTATTTCTAAATTACACTGCAAATAGTAATTCACTCTACAATATAACTTTTCATTCCTGAACCAGCAAGTGTATTTAGGTGTAATATTGGTGTGTAGGTGCATCTCAGGTCATTTTGCCTGGTCATGTGCTTTCAGAAAGAGCCAGCACTTTAGGAGGGAACTGCTTTCTGGCAGGCTGTTGTTTCTCCTACTCAATGTAACTGAATGTGTCTCAGTGGGACCTGGATTTTGCTATTGAGTGTTGTTCTTAAATCTACCAGGCAGCTGTTATATTCTGTTCCTTTGTTCCTGTGATTCCCAGTTCCAGAGTTCTTGTGTTTTTGTTCCAGATTTTCATTGCCTGCCTGGTAAAGAATTTATTTTTTACCTGTTCATGTTTTTCTTCAGTTCTATTAAACCTGCTTATTCACCATGTCTGTTTCCATGGTTTATGGCTTCACCCCTGGGCTTTCACCACACTCACTACCCAGTGTGAGTTTAACTCCCGTTACAGCTGCTTCCCGCTGTGAACGTTACATTAGTTTTGTATCAGTTACAGTTATACTTTCCAGAGATCTTAGCTTTGTATCAGTTATACAGTTATACTTTCCAGAGATCTTAGCTTTGTATCAGTTAGTTACATGATCCAGCAGTCTTAGCTTTGTATCAGTTACAGTTATATGTTCCAGCAGATTTAGCTTTGTATCAGTTACAGTTATACGTTCCAGCAGTCTTAGCTTTGTAACAGTTACAGTTATACGTTCCAGCAGTCTTAGCTTTGTAACAGTTATAAGTTCCAACAGTCTTAGCTTTGTAACAGTTGAAGTTATAAGTTCCAGCAGTCTTAGCTTTGTAACAGTTACAGTTATAAGTTCCAGCAGTCTTAGCTTTGTATCAGTTACAGTTATAAGTTCCAGCAGTCTTAGCTTTGTAACAGTTACAGTTATAAGTTCCAGCAGTCTTAGCTTTGTATCAGTTACAGTTATACGTTCCAGCAGTCTTAGCTTTGTAACAGTTACAGTTATACGTTCCAGCAGTCTTAGCTTTGTATCAGTTACAGTTATAAGTTCCAGCAGTCTTAGCTTTGTAATAGTTACAGTTATACGTTCCAGCAGTCTTAGCTTTGTATCAGTTACAGTTATAAGATCCAGCAGTCTTTGCTTTGTATCAGTTATAGTTATTTGTTCCAGCAGATTTAGCTTTGTAACAGTTACAGTTATAAGTTCCAGCAGTCTTTGATTTGTAACAGTTACAGTTATAGGTTCCAGCAGATTTAGCTTTGTAACAGTTACAGTTATAAGTTCCAGCAGTCTTAGCTTTGTATCAGTTACAGTTATACTTTCCAGAGATCTTATCTTTGTATCAGTTACAGTTATACGTTCCAGCAGTCTTAGCTTTTGTAACAGTTACAGTTATACTTTCCAGAGATCTTAGCTTTGTATCAGTTACAGTTATA
>CM044440.1:131061332-131113492 GCA_024363595.1 Xenopus borealis | reverse complement strand
TTGTAACAGTTACAGTTATACGTTCCAGCAGTCTTAGCTTTGTAACAGTTACAGTTATACATTCCAGCAGTCTTAGCTTTGTATCAGTTACAGTTATAAGTTCCAGGAGTCTTAGCTTTGTATCAGTTACAGTTATAAGTTCCAACAGTCTTAGCTTTGTAACAGTTACAGTTATAAGTTCCAGCAGTCTTAGCTTTGTAACAGTTACAGTTATACGTTCCAGCAGTCTTAGCTTTGTAACAGTTACAGTTATACGTTCCAGCAGTCTTAGCTTTGTAACAGTTACAGTTATACTTTCCAGAGATCTTAGCTTTGTATCAGTTACAGTTATACTTTCCAGAGATCTTAGCTTTGTATCAGTTACAGTTATATGTTCCAGCAGTCTTAGCTTTGTAACAGTTACAGTTATACGTTCCAGAGATCTTAGCTTTGTATCAGTTACAGTTATAAGTTCCAGCAGATTTAGCTTTGTATCAGTTACAGTTAGAAGTTCCAGCAGTCTTACCTTTGTATCAGGTACAGTTATACGTTCCAGCAGTCTTAGCTTTGTAACAGTTACAGTTATACGTTCCAGAAGTCTTAGCTTTGTAACAGTTACAGTTATACGTTCCAGCAGTATTAGCTTTGTAACAGTTACAGTTATATGTTCCAGCAGATTTAGCTTTGTGTCAGTTACAGTTAGAAGTTCCAGCAGTCTTAGCTTTGTATCAATTACAGTTATAAGTTCCAGCAGTCTTTGCTTTGTATCAGTTACAGTTATAAGTTCCAGCAGATTTAGCTTTGTATCAGTTACAGTTAGAAGTTCCAGCAGTCTTAGCTTTGTATCAATTACAGTTATAAGTTCCAGCAGTCTTAGCTTTGTATCAGTTACAGTTATACGTTCCAGCAGATTTAGCTTTGTATCAGTTACAGTTAGAAGTTCCAGCAGTCTTAGCTTTGTATCAGTTACAGTTATACGTTCCAGCAGATTTAGCTTTGTATCAGTTACAGTAAGAAGTTCCAGCAGTCTTAGCTTTGTAACAGTTACAATTATACGTTCCAGCAGTCTAAGCTTTGTAACAGTTGAAGTTATAAGTTCCAGCAGTTTTAACTGTGAAACAGTTACAGTTATACGTTCCAGTAGTCCTACTATAAACACGTTTTTTCAAAGCAAGCAGGGAGAGTAGGGTTAAATGTAAAGTCTTCTCCTAATCACAGCAGCAACAGCCTGAATTCAGAATGTGAGGCTTTTATATGAATTATAAAAATGTTTTGGCATGCCTGTGTATGTTAATGTTAGCTCCTGCTTGTTTAAATACAAGACATTTCCGTATACATAAGAATTTTACAATACCCTGAGAGAAAGGAGAAAACGCGAGCAATTTCTGGGAAATGTTAACACAAATTTTACAAACTGTGAAAATGTTAGTTTTATTCTCTGAAGGTAGCTGTTCCAAACACAGAGAGTTTAATGCTTGCTCATTATAACAAGTAAACCAAATTAACCAAGGACATTTAGCTACTGTGTTACATCACGTCTCAATGAAAATCTAGTTCTAATAGTTGAATGCAGCCTGATAGAATGGACTACAGAATGGTGTTCCTCAGTCATGCAATAGTTTCTGCACTGACTCTAATAGACTATGCAAGGAGTTACTTAAACTGGCTTCAGTCCCATCAAAGATATTTTCATGGTGGATTTGGTATAAAAGGTACAGTAACGTAAAATTATGGCACCATGGAACAATGTTAAAGCAGAGCAAGGTGGCAAAAGTAGCAATTTATATTCAACCTACAGCAGGGGATGCTAAATAACAGACAATTAGTGATGGTCGAAACGCCAGTGAGAATTCGCCTGCCGAAAATTCGCTGGCATTAAAAAAAAAAAAAAAAAAAAACGAGTCACGCGCTGAAAATGACGCGGCACGTCGAAAATGACACATTGCGCGGCAAAAACGACGCGGTGAGCTTAAAAAATGTGCAGCGACTCGTTTCGTGAGTTTTTCACCATTTTGCAAATTTCGGTGGAAAGTCGCTAATTTTTCGGCGAAGCGAAATGGAATAGATTCGCCCATCACTGCAGACTTTGGGGTAGATTCATCAAAGAGTGAAGTGAAGAGTGAAATTCCGCCACTAGAGGGAAATTCCACAGCTCTCCATTCATTTCTATGGGATTTTGAAAGGCGTATTTATCAAAGGGTGAACTTTCACTTCACCCATTGATGAATATGCCTTTCAAAATCCCATAGAAATGAACTGAGAGCTGTGTAATTTCCCTCTAGTGGCGGAACTTCACTCTTTGATGAATTTCCCCCAATGAGTGATAAAATGGATTATCCTTCTTTGACATGGGCCCATACACAAATTAAGACAAAAATAATGTAACAACGAGAGGACATTCTATGAAGTCAATAAAGTCTTCTAACCTGTCATCAGTTGGTAAATGTTCCAGTACAGGTATGGGACCTGTTATGCAGAATTCGTTGGACCTGGGGCTTTCCAGATAACAGATATTTCCATAATTTGGATCTTAGCACCTTAGGTCTACTAGAAAATGATCAAAACACGAAATAAACTCAAGTACAAGTTACTGTTTTATTATTACAGAGAAAAACAAAATCATCTTTATAAAACTGGATAATTTCGATAAAACAGAGTCTATGGGAGATAACCTTTCCATAATTCAGAGCTTTCTTGATAATGGGTTTCCAGATTACAGATCCCATATCTATACTAGATCTTTTATATATTTTAAGCCATTTCTTGCTGTTTTCTACATGATATGAAGTGGAAAATGTCCTGGCTAGAACATCATTTCAAATTTGAACTGGAGCCAGTTAACACAATTGTGATAGTAGCCTTGGATTGCAATGGTTATAGAGCTTGCCATGTAATGGGATATGTAGGATTACTCTACAGGGCAGGGATTTGCTTCAAATCTTGATCAAGTTTAAGGGTCCGATTTACAAAATTCACATGTATTCCTGTGAATTCGATCGAATATTTGATCGTGGGATCTATTCGATTGGTTGAATATGCAAATTAGGCTTATTCGATCATCGAATAGTGAATGATCAAATGATCGAATAGATTTGAATGATCGAATATTCAATCATTCGATCATTCGATCAGCAAAGGATTTAATATTTTAAAATTATTCGATTGCCTACTTCGCCAGATTGGACCTACCGAATTGTAATAGAAGCCTATGGGAGTCCTGATCGAATAGGATTCGTACGATCGAAGTCTTCGATCGGTCGAATCGTACAAATCATTTGAATTATCAAATAATTCATTTGAAACAGCATCAACATTTATAAATACTAGGGATGCACCGAATCCAGGATTCGGTTCGGGATTTGGCCAGGATTCGGCCTTTATCAGCAGGATTCGGATTCGGCCGAATCCTTCTGCCTGGCCGAACCGAATCCGAATCCTAATTTGCATATGCAAATGAGGGCCAGGGAGCTAAATCACGTGACTTTTTGGCACAAAACAAGGAAGTAAAAAATGTTTTCCCCTTCCCACCCATAATTTGCATATGCAAATTAGGGTTCGGATTCGGTTTGGTATTCGGCCAAATCTTTCGGGAAGGATTCGGGGGTTCGGCCGAATCCAAAATAGTGGATTTGGTGCATCCCTAATAAATACACCTCTAATAGTAGCGTGGAACAGTGGTCCCCAACCGACCGGGCCACGGACAGTACTGAACTGGGCCACCGAGCCTAACTAACACAGTGCATCAAATTGGATGTGGTATGCCCGAATAGGATGCCAACATGCCAGAATTGGACGTGCAGTTGCCACTGGCCCCTGACCCCCTCCCAACACCCTACTGACACCAACCCCCCGGGTCCTCACATACATGTTTGCCTCAACACCAGCCCCCAATACAAAAAAGGTTGGGGACCACTGGCATAGAAGGTAGCAGATCTAGAATGAACTTCCCAATATCATAGTTGTTTGTTAAAGCTCTGTTTGATACATCTGGTAAAAATGAAAATATTCTTATGTTTTGACTATAGGGAAAAACAGCTGAAAACTTAGGACATCCTTCCAACCTAAAGAATTTATTGCTGCAGCTCAAGAATTCAGTTATATCGGCACTTAAAGGCAAATAATGCCATTGTTACATTTAGGGGATTATTGATCAAAGTCCTTATCTAATTTGCTTTTTAAAGGAGAAAACTATTTTTTCATGAAAAAAAAAAAAAATTTTTCAGAATTTATTAAACCCCGAGGGTTTTAAAAGTACAAATAAAAGGTACTCCAACTCAGACCTGCCAAGTTCATGTAGAGGTCAATGGGAGATATCTTGATCTGCACTGGATTTCCTACAATAATCTGCAGAAGAAGATTTTGTCTTTTTAGGTGTCAAATCTGAAAAAACAAAAATGTAGTCTTACCTGAAATTTTCATTTTCTTTAGTCCGTAGGCAGCACACATAATGCGTTAAACCCCCTCTCCAACCTTGGAGAGCATAAATAGAATCAGGCAGACCGCCACCCCCCCGTGTTAGTTTTCAAGCCACTTCCAACAAAAAAACAGAAAAAAAACCCAATAATGCTTAAAGAATTTTATTTAGGGAGGGAATATTGTGCTGCCTACGGACTAAAGAAAATGAAAATTTCAGGTAAGACTACATTTTTGTTTTTCTTTACGTCCTACGGCAGCACACACAATGGGATTTAGCAAGCTAACCCCAAAACAAAAAAAGGAAGGGTTATGCCCTGATAGCCAATTCCAGAACTCTGCTGCCAAAGGCTGCATCCTGAGAGGCTGCCACATCCAACTTGTAAAACTTTGCAACGGTGTGGAGGTTTGACCATGTAGCCGCTCTACAAATTTCTGCTACATCCACCAAAGACCTCTCTGCCCAAGAGGTAGAAACTGCTCTCGTAGAGTGAGCTCTCAACCCCTCCGAAAGATCTTTCCCAGCTAACCAGATAGCCTTCTTCACCCAAGATGCAATAGTAGACTTGGAAGCTGTCAATCCTTCTCTTTTTCCCGCAAAAAGTACAAAGAGGTTGTCTGACTTTCTTACTGGTTCAGTCCTTTTAATGTACATGGAGAGACATCTATGAAAATCCAAGAATTGCAACTTCTTTTCAGTCTCATCCGTAGGAGACTTACAAAAGGCCGGAAGAATAATCTGAAAAATTTACATTTTTCCAGGAAGGCACCTTTGGAGAAAAAAATGGCAAAGTCTTCATTATAACTTTTTCCGGTAGGAAAATTGTGTAAGGGGGATGAGCCTGCAACTCACCCACTCTTCTGGCAGACATAATGGCTAGCAAAAAATAGGTTTTCCAAGACAAAAACTTAATTGAAATCGAAGAAATTGGTTAAAAAGGATCTTCACAAAGCACTGACAAAACAGTGTTTAAGTCCCAAGGAGGAACCAATAATGACACTCTTGGTCTCAACTTTTGAGAGGCTTTAAAAAAACGTCTGACCAGAGGGAGAGATGACAAATTTTTATGCAACATTGCAGATAGAGCGGAAATATGAACTTTTAGCATATTAGGACTTAAACCCTTGTCAAAACCTTCCTGCAAAAATTGGAACAATCAGTCGGGCTGAAATCCTTATCCACAGACCATTTATGAAAAATCTTCCAAACCCTAGTGTAAACTTTTGAAATGGAAGGTTTCCTAGAGGATAACAGAGTTCGTACAACCTCTGCTGACAAACCCTGATCAATTAAAAATTGTCTGTCAGGATCCAAGCTGTCAGATTCCACCATGACGGATTTGAATACTTCCACTGATCCTGACGGAGAAGATCCTCTCTGAGGGTAAGTTTCCAAAATCGACCCCTGGACAATTCCATAAGATCCGAGAACCAAACTTCTCCGAACTTTTGGCTTATCCTGTGGAATAGTATTCCCCTTTCCTGAGGCTAAGCTATCAATCAGACTGTCCAAAGAGGAGCCAAACAATCTGCCAGGTTCAAAAGGCATGGAAATTAGCTCATTCTTCTAAGCTAAATCCGCAGACCATGCCTTTAACCAAAGAGCCCTCCTACCAGCTGTAGATAAAGCCATAGCTCTTGCTCCTAACTTAACAGTGGCATTAGCTACATCACAAAGAAAATCTGTTGCAAGTTTGATTGGATAAAGCATATCCAACAGGTCATCTCTAGAAGTGCCAGTATCAATTTCTTCTTCCAAGGAGTTTAACCAGAACTTCAGAGATCTGGAAACCGAGACAGCTGCTAAGGAGGGTTTACAAATATTAGATCCTATACTATATGATCTCCTCAAGGCACACTCTGCCCTAAGATCCATCTGGACTTTAATCGCTGATTCCTCCACTAGAATAGTTGTGCGTTTTGCCAATCTAGCCACAGAAACATTGACTTTAGGAGGCTCTTCCCATTTCTGCACATCCTGTGTCTCCAAAGGGAACATGTCTTTGAACTGCTTGGACAAGTCTGGCTTTTTTCCCGGACTCTGCCATTCAGATTACATAAATTGTTTTACGGATGGATGAATAGGAAACTCAGCCAACTTTTTTTCCCAAGAAAAATAAAAGATCCTGCTTCTTCTCAGCCGCAGGCACAGAACTTTTAACTCCAATAACCTTCTTAACTTCCTTTATCAGCTTATTAACCTTTTCCACTGGAAAAAGAAAAAAATCCTCCTTAGCCTTTAGAGGAGAAGAAGAGGAAGTAGAGTCAGAATCACTGGATCCTTCCGAATCAGCAGAAACTGATTAACATAGTTGAAGACTTCCTGGAAGAACCTGGAACAGCCGAGGACCTCACATCATCAAAAGCTTTTGACAACATGCCCTTAAACCAGGCCATAAATTCTTCAGGGGTATGAGCTAGAGTGTCGCCCGAATCTTTTTAGCACAAACTTTTTTGTTTTGTAACTTTTGTATAGTTAAAACCATACTTTTGTATAGTTAAAACCATAATATCTAATAATACAAAAATGCGGGCAGTAAAAGCTATCAAGGTCATGTAAGAGTCAATGGAAGTTCCCTTTCTTTTTATGCCTTTTTGGACTTTCATTTGGGGTTTTAGGGGTTTTTGGATATCAAAACATTTAATGTCGTACCAATGTTTTGTTTGTTTGCGAAAAATGTGTGGTTTTCAAATTTTTTCAGTAGCTAATTTCCTTTGTATTTTTTGTATTCAGATCTTTAATAACTTTCATGGCATTCTTGGTTTTAGAGAGAATTTAATCATAGTTTTAAAAAACTCTAAAACATTTTATAAATAGACCTCCAGGACCTCTAAAAACACAATTGTTTTTGAATTTATTAAAAGATGTTAAAAGTGACAGAATCTCACACCACACATTTCACTTTATTTAACATGGAATGGCAATAACATCTTCCCAATAGGAATACAAAACCCCATTCTGTCACAATGGAAGGAAAAAGGGCTACACAATTTATATGATATAATGGACAATAACTACACAGTACTAACACAAGAAAAAATTGAAAAATTTCCATTCACGACAACACATATTTTAAGCTTCCAAATTCTTCATTTTGCAACTCGCTTAATAAAAAGAATACCAGAAAACGAGAAAACCAATTCATTGAATAGAATATGGAAAGATAAACAGGCAAAACAAAAAACATCACAAATGTATCAAACGATAAGAAATTTTAAAACAGCACACAAACATTATGAAACTACTCCCAGTAAGTATATACTAAGAAATGTCTCTCCAAATACTACATAATTCCTACCTGACCCCGATTAGGAGACATAAAATGGGAAGTCCCACTGACTAGGGATGGGCGAATTTATTCGCCAGCCACGAATTTGCAGTGAATTTCCGCGATTCGCCGCCTGCGAATAAATTTGCGAAACGCCCGCAAAAATTCAGCAAAAACGAGACGCGCAACGAAAATTATGCAAGACGCGTAAAAAAAAAAAATATTCACGTTGTTTCGTGAATTTTTCGGCAAAGCTAATCTGGATAGATTCGCCCATCACTACCTCTGACGCCTGCCTTAGACGCCAATCCCCAAAAGCAGATCTAATACATACTTTATGGTCATGCCCCTTAATACAAAACTTCTGAAAAGAGGTGACAGAATATGGGGCTCAGGTGGTCGGGAATCCTCTCCTACGCAATTAACAAAAATAGAAAAAAATCTGATAGGAAGATTTGCGGCAGCGGCAAGAAAAACAATTCTACAGCACTGGCTAGATAAAGACCCACCAACTATAATTAGAGTAAACAAACACTGCACCATATATTTCATATATGGATTGGTTGGAAACAACAACCAGAAAAGAACAAAATACAAAAAACGTTTTTAAGACATGGAAAATGCACATAGAATCTCTACCACAATATAGATATACATCCTGGTATGACACAGCAATACAAGAA
Organism: Xenopus borealis; assembly: GCA_024363595.1. NCBI lineage: Eukaryota > Metazoa > Chordata > Amphibia > Anura > Pipidae > Xenopus > Xenopus borealis. Next base: position 131,105,148 of record CM044440.1, on the reverse strand, counting down.
CAGAGACAACCAGACCAAGCACCCCCCAGGAGCCATTTATTAACCTTATACCCACAAAATTCTCTGTAGGGTTAAATATATCATCTGTAGTGATGGTCGAATCTATCCAGATTGGGGAAAAATTGGCGAAAAATTTGCGAAATGACGAGCGTATCGTTTTTGACGCACGTCACATCGTTTTTGACGTCGTGTCATTTTCGTTGCACGTCTCATTTCTGGCGAATTTTCACCAGGCGAATTTTTGCGGGCGTTTAGCAAATTTATTTGCTGCCGGCGAATCGCTGGAATTCGCCGTGAATTCGTGGCTGCCGAATAAATTCACCCATCCCTAATCATCTGTCATTTGTTACAAGAACTGGTAATTACTACAAATGTTATTATGTTATATTAATACTTGCATGTAAAAGGCAAGAAAATGAACAAAATACGCTGTATACTCATTGGAAAATGATTGATATGTTGTTAAAACCAAATAAAAACAATTTATAAAAAAAAAAAGATATTAAAAGTGCGAATGAAAAAAGATCTGAACTATGCGCTAAAAAATATTTAAAAAATATGCCTCTAAAATCTGATTTTTTTTTGTGGAAAATTTGTGGCGAAAAAAACCCCAAAAAATTCTGATTGGATTAAAAATGGTTGACTTCTATAGGACATCGACTTTAACTTGTATTTATAGTTTGGTATTAAAAGTTTTTTTTTGTGATTTTCACTTAATACTGAAACTATCACATTTTTAGAGCTTTTTATAAATATAGGAAAACAACAAATTTTTCGTACACAAAATTTTATACATTTTTAATGACTTTTTGATCAAATATTTTTTAAGGCGAAAACAACAGAATTAAATTAGCTTCTCAGAACAACTGTATTTTTTTGTCATTGGTTAAACTTAGGGGCAAATTTACTATTATTCCCCATAATTAGCTCGACCAAATCGAATACAAATTCATTTGATCAGTCGAATAATTTATTCGATCAGTCGAATAAATCATTCGATCATTCAAATAATTTGTACGATCGAAGACTTCGAATCCTATTTAGTGATGGGCGAATTTATTCGCAAGGGGCGAATCCGCGGCGAATTCCCGCGATTCGCCGCTGGCGAATAAATTCGCGAATCACCAGCGAAATTTCGCTTGGCAAAAATTCGCAGAAAAAACGAGTCGCGCTTAGTTTTTGATGCGATGCGCCGAAAACGACGCGACACGCACCGAAAATGACGCGACGCACCGAAAAGCATCCCGCAACTCGTTCCGTGAATTTTTCGCCGATTCGCTAATTTTTCGGCGAAGCGAATCTCGGGAGATTCGCCCATCACTAATCCTATTCGATCAGGGCTTAGACTCAGAAGCCTAAGGGAGGGTTCCCATAGGCTTCTATTGCAATTCGCTAGGTCCAATCTGGCGAAGTAGGCAGTCGAATATTTAAAATTTTTTATTTTATTAATTTTATTTATTTCGATCATTCGAATCTATTCGATCATTCGATCATTCACTATTCGATGATCGAATAAGCCTAATTTGCATATTCGACCAATCGAATAGATCCTACGATCAAATAGTCCATCGAATTCGATTTTATTCACATGAATACATGTGAATTTAGTAAATCGGCCCCTTATGGTTCTGACAATTACAATGAGTAAACTAGTTAAATATATTTCATTTCCTAGGAAATTACCCGCAAGGGAGTTTTTTTGTGATTCCGTGTTTACTTCCCCTGTCTCATAATAAAATATTGTACTTCAGAAATACCCTTAAAGCAGAAAAAAAGCACCAATTAAGGTAAGTAAAATAAAACATGTTTTGCATTCCTGAACGCCTGCTCCGTGTATATACCCAGAAATGATAGCCCACAATATCTTTTCTCTCATCCAAAATGAAGCACACAGCTGTTGTGATGTTGCAGATTTCATGGTTTTATGGAGACGAGTTTGCACTGTAACAAAACTAACACAAAGTGTTTAATCACAGTTAGACAATGTGCTACCCGTTTTCCTACAAGAGGAGTCGAGCAAGTTGATGGAGCACAGTTGAGCCTCAGATTGACTTGCCTTTGTATTAAATACAAGATTTTAAAAAAAAAAACCTTCATTAAGGCCGTTAGAAAACTATAAAACTGAGAGATTTAGAAGCATTCATTCTTAAAGATGAAACAGTCTATTCCAAGCACGAAATTTTCCTCCGGGGCTCATATGCTCAGAATAACAATTTACAGCACATTTGAATACAACCGTCTTGATCTATAAACTGTGCGCAAAAGGAAGATACTTCCAGAGCTCTTGTCGCTGCTGCCTAGAACCCTCCTAAAATCTAAATGTGTTTTTTTTTTTTTTTGCATTACATTTTTTTTTTAAATATTTTAGATCCAGAACAGATAATATTCACATTAAAATAAATCCAAAGAGAAAAAGCATGACCTATGGATTTGCACCCCCCCAACTGTATCAGTCGCAATGTCATTAAGATAAAACTTAACCATAAAGTATTTGCATATAGAAAAATACAAGATTCTCTGCACTCAACCCATTATCAATATATTTAAGACATTGAGACATTCTGTGCATACAGCTACTAAAAAATGCCTTACCCTTTAAACAACAGGGATTGTTTGTCCATATATTACAATATATTTAAGCTGAACAACTTCATCAAAGTCATCCCATATCTGGCCAGTCCTACGCTCAATTTTCATCTGATTCATTAAGAATTCTATTACTTCATTATACATTTTACAAAAGGATGTCTCAATGTCTCAAGGGATTTTACAAAATGTCTCAATGTCTTAAATATATTGATAATGGGTTGAGTGCAGAGGATCTTGTATTTGTGTATATGTATTTTATGGTCACAGCCTCATTGCTCCCCCGCCTAATGGTTTTAGAATTTAGTGGTGAGCACAACTTTCCTTTGTGTGTTGTAGTTATACTGGAGCAGTGACCAGCTCTCTGTTGTAGCCCCCACCCTTCCCAGCTATAGTCAGGTGATCCCACTGGTGTCTAATAAAAGGGCAACCAAGTGTGGGAGTTTTACTTTGAAAGCAGCAAGTAAGTTGCAGGTAAAACTTAGTCCCTTTGTAAAATGTTTAATGAAGTAACAGAATTCTTAATGAATCAGATGCAATTTGAGAGTAGGACTGGCCAGATATGGGATGACTTTGACGTAGTTGGTCAACTTAAATATATTGCAATATATGGACAAACAATCCCTGTTTTGTAACAGGGTAAGGCATTTTTTAGTAGCTGTATGCACAGAATGTCTCAATGTCTTAAATATATTGATACTGGGTTGAGTGCAGAGGATCTTGTATTTGTCTGTATGTATTTTGTGGTCACAGCCTCATTGTACCCCCGCCTAATGGCTTTAAAAATTTGTGGTGAGCACTTTCCCTTGTTTGATAAAGTATGATGCTTTTACATTACCTGTCTGATCCCCCATTTTCCTTTATGAGGGGGCTGCCATATTTGTGCAGCAGGAGTCCATTAGCATAAGGGCTCTTATACACAGGAGTTTTTACTTGCGCTCCCCATAGTTCCATTTTGCTGCATTCAGCCACAGGGGAGCGCAGGTATAAACGCACTCAATTATTTTCAATGGGGCTGTACTCACACAAACGCATGTACAAGGCGCAGAATGCAGGAAAAATGTACGTAGCATGTTGCATCTGAACCTGCGTTTGGCGCCTACATTCGTTTGTGTGAGTACAGCCCCATTGAAAATAATTGAGTGCGTCTATACCTGCGCTCCCCGCTTCCAAAACGGAACGCAGGGGAGCGCAGGTAAAAGAGCCCATGTGTAAGGGCCCTTAGAAACTGTAACTAACAGGCTGAGATGGGACAGAGAGTCAGGCTTAGGAACTTCAACTAACAATTATATACAAAAACAAACCTCTCGGCAAAAAATGATCAACATGACCTATAGGTAACATTATGGGGCAAATTTACTATTATTACAACAAAAAATTAGTTTCTATTCGATATTCGATTAGCATTCGATTTTCGGATGTTAATCGAATAGTTCCAAGCTACCTTTTATTCGATATTCGATCAGTCGACGATCAAATACAAATCTATTTTGGAAAGTGGGCGCACGGTCTAAGGTTCTCTGGTGGGCTCCTAGCATTCCAGTCTGACACTGGTGCCAGGTTTAGTGAAAGAGACGGATCAGACTCACTGGGGCTCATTAAAGCTGTGCAGAAGTGCAAGGAACAAGTTTGGATCAAGGATCAAGTACCTTTAATTAATAACATCAAAATTAGTTCAACCCTAGTCCATTTTAGTGTACCCTCACTTGCACTTGCAGTCATAATAGAGGCTTATGTACACCTTTCTTGTAGCTTCTTTCATCTAAGCTATAAATATAAATTTCAAAGCTAACACTGAAGCATTTATTTACGTAGTTGTTGTAAAGGGAACACAACTATCATAATACAAAATGGATGGGGGAACTTTTCTAACTTGGTCATCTCCACCTCCAAATTGAACTGGCGCCTAATATTCAATGTTACTTCACCTCCAGGTAATTTAATTGACTTCTTCTGGCTGATATTGACCCATAAATACATTAGCTCAAAGCTCAACATATATGGTAACTGTATTTCTTTCTGATATATGCATATTCTCTAGAATCTAGATCAGATTGAGACATGAACAATGCTTTCAGGGCTACGTTATCACCCAGTTATCTTAAGAGATGTGGACCATACTTATACAGGCACCAACTGTTACCCACAGCATTTAATATCTTCCTATTGGTGCCAGTAAATTACCCTCCCACTTAGACTATAAGCTCTACAGGGCAGGGTTCTCCTTCTTAATCTTAATGGTATGACCACATCTGTTTTTTTTAATTTTTATTTATTGTGGGTAAAAAAGAATGATTGCTGGTTCATGGTTTGGTTTGGCTTTTGGTATTACAATAATTAGCACAATTTAAATTTTTATCAAAAAAGCCTTTATTCATATGACATGGCTTCAGATCTCTGGCAACAGGCTTATCAAAGATCTGAAGCCATTTGATGTGAATAAAGGCTTTTTAAATCAAAATTGCCTTGCTACATGCAGGTTGGAGACACTAAGCATTGAGCACCTGTTTCTTTGAATTTGGGAATACATGTGAGTGCTCACTAATGTAATTGCCAGCTTTTGGTAATGCCAGTCCATGTGTATCCCTTTTGGTCATGTCAGTGGCATGCCCTTCTCCATCCCAGATGTCAATGGTGGGTTTGGGATCAGTTCAAAGTAAGGGTCTCTGAATTCTGGTGGCTGCAGGTTCCTTACAGTTCCTTGGTGGGTAGGATTTGATGTGGGCAATAGTTTTTGTGATCATACATCACCAGTCCAAACCCTTCTTCTGCCCCACCAACCATGCCCATTAGACACACCTGGATCTGCACCAAACCCCTTCCAATTTGTAAAGCCTCACCTCAAATATCACGGCTGTCCACCTAAATAGGAACAACTGAGAGCAATACTTTAGAAGTATGTTTATCTGAATGAGGATATCACACATCAATTCCCAAATTGGAAAAATGGATTCCATAACTAAGTTGGGCCATTCAGTCCTCCCAGTCTGCCTTTGATTTTGCTGCACAGTAAAATCCATTTCTTAAGCAAATGCTTGTGTCCTGTGTATAAACGGAAAAAAACTGACCAATCTAGCATTGTACACATGAGTCTAATCTTCCAATTATGTTCGTGTTACTCTGAAAACAGATTTATTTCAACAAGTCCAATTTTACAGCTTCCTTAGCAAATTATAGAGTGCTGGGTCCACAGTGTGCCGAAGAGTTCCCCAGTAAAACTGTAACATGCTATAAACAATATCCATAAATACCACAGTTTCCCTCTTTATTGACATCCTTTTTCCTGATGATAAAACAGTTAACTTGCCTGGGCTCTTTCTGCCCCCGAGGAGTGTGAAAATTAAGATTGGGGGGGTAACAGAAGCTGAAATCTAAAGGTGTCTGCAGTGTTCTTAAACTGCCAGACACAGTTTTATGGACCTAGTAAATGTAATCAGCTTTTAGAAAGCACAGAGAATTCAGTGATGTACAGAACAATTATACGCCAGGCACAAACCTTATTTTAAAGGGTGTGGATGGAGGGGGTTTATTAGATTTGTTTACCTTTTTTTTTCTCTTTTCTCTTTTCTCTTGATGTTAATTAAGCAATGAGAGACTTGCTGTACATTTTTAAAAATGATTGATAAAATACAAGGGTGGTACTTTTTTTCCATGTTGCCTTCTAAAACATTTTGTAGGGATTGCATTGGTGATGGGTTCCTTTGGGCTGGAACTGGTCTGAGGTTTAACCATGGGCAGACGAAACTATAGCAAGGTGAGTATATATTAACCTCCCCTCTGGATGTTTCAGTACCATATACAGTAGAGTTGGAGGTAAGTTTTGGTTGCATAAAAACAGACGCACTGTCAAACAGAACCTCTTGTAGGCTCTTGTAGGCTTCCAGTCAACATAGGGACACCCAAATAGCCAATCACAGCCCTCTTATTTAATAATTAACCCTGTGGCATTAGCTTATATTACAGACAAACCTTATTTACTGCTGGAATATTAGTGATGATCCCTAAGCTAATCTTCTCAACAGCTGCTCAGAGCCCACTGAGCATGTGAGTGTCACAGACACTTTCCAAGATGGTGACCCCCTGTGACAAGTTTCAAGTCCTGGATCATTGCTGCTATTGACAAGCTGAAACTTTAGGCTGGTGCAATAAGTTAAGTTTATAAAACATGGCATTTCTAGCCACATTCATTTTAAGGGGTTAGTTCACCTTAAGGTTAAAAATGACCATATGGAAAATATTCAAGTCATGGCCTTGGGGACATCCAACCGCTAAACCTGTGATGTGAAGATTCAAATATATATCTAAATTCATTCAGTCTTTCTATTCTAGTCTCTGTTACACCCTTGCAGGGTTTTTATTTTTAAAAGGTATGTTAAATTAAACATTTAACCTTATAAACCATTCCAGAATGAAATGTTTAATAATGTATCTGCAGAAAAAAAGTATTTCCCCTTGAAGGATACTGATGGCATTCAATAATGTCCCCTCTAAGGCAGCAACAGCTAAAAGAGATCCGTCTCTGTATAGCACAAGGATACTGTACTTTATTATAAACCATTCCATGCAATATTTTAATAGAATGTTTGATTCCCTTATGAGGAGTGATAAATATTACCCAGCAGAGTGCTTGATATGGAAGAATATTTTTAAATAATTAAATTGGTTATGTGCATACAACATAAACACCAAAATCTGATGTTCTATGGAAGAAAGATCTGATAACCTCAATAATATTCTACTTTCAAAGTACAGTATTATTCATTAAAAAAAAATCCTGTAGTTGTATTCTCAAACCTAAACATAAATAAATATTTAAAATATCAATAAAATGAGCACATGAGCACCTGTTTTTCCACCAAAATCACATAAAAATCGTAAAAAACATATATATACCTGTACGTATATAAAAAAGCATCCTAAAACATGGCCATATTTTTTATGATTGCAGGAAAATTTTCAAGAATACTTTGGTCAGCTAAACAAAAATAGCGGAAAAAAAAATAAAAAAAACATTTTATTTTATATTAAATAAATTTTAATACTGAGTAAGTCAGCCCTAAAAGGGGTTATTTATCAAAGGTCGAATTTTGAATTTATGTGAATTTTTTTTTACTCTAATAAATTTGAATGTACTCACAACTCAAATGGGAGGTTATTTATGAAAAAACTGAACATTTAGGGGCAGAATTTGAAATTCAAATTTGGAGGTAATTTTACTGTTCTTCGACTAGGGAATAGTCTAAAATTGAATTGAATTTGAAAAAAAATTGAATATCAAAATTTATTAATTATTGGCCATCTAAAACCTGCCGAATTGATGTTTTAGCCTATGGGGGAACCTCCTAGAACCCGGAGTCATTTGGTGGACTTTAAAAAATGTAAGTTTTTTTTTAGAAAATACTTTGAATACAATTTGATTGATTATGATCCAAATTCGATTTGAATTATCAATTACAGCCTATTCACTCGATAAATTTTGGTTAGTCTTTTTTATTTGAATTTCCAGTTGATGGGAGTTTAAAATACTCCCATCAACTCAAATTCGACCCTTGATAAATCTGCTCCTAAAATTCGATTGAATATTCCCGTCCAAAAAAACCCCCTCAGATGTCAGGAAGGCAATTAACATATTCAAATGCTTCAACTGACCTCTGCCATTGACTTGTAAAATACTGTTTCCATGATCGAGGTGTGATCAATCTCACATTCAAATTTACATTCAAGTTGGTACTTTTAAACTCAAATTTATGAGTTTTGAGAAAAAATGTGAAACTTCAAATTTTGAATTTACAATTTGGAACCTTAATAAATCTGCCCCTATGTGTTGAAATTCCTTCTAACAGATAAAAAAATTGTGTTTCAAATCCAAAGAAGCTATTGTGAAATAATAGTAGAAGTAATATAGCTTTTTCATTGACTGGAATCACTATTTTCACAAAAAAATTGTAAAACACATACATTTTATAAGTGTTGTTCCTTTAGCAGTTGTTTATCACCAATATCTCATAGATAATAGTGATGGATGATTAAATGCGCCTGGCACGAATTTGCAATGAATTTCCATGTTTTGCCGCCAGCAAATAAAATGGCAAATCTCCTGCGAAACTTGGTCAGCATCAAATTAATGCCAGTGTCAGGTTTGATGCAGGCATCAATTTCTGATTTTTACGAGTTTCAGTGAAAATGTCCGATTTTCAAGAATTTTTTGAAAATGTCCAATTTTCAGGAATTTTTCATGAAAATGTCAGTTTTTCACAAATGTTTTGTGAAACTTTCTGACTTTACTATTTTTGCAAAAATTTTTTCACCATTTCACGAATTTTGCGGGAAATTCACAAATATTTCGACGAAACGGGAGAAATTCGCTCATTACTAATAGGTAACATTTATAGAAAAAGTAATTTTTTTGAACAAATGTACAAAATCTCTTATAGGATCAAATGTGTTTTTGAAATAATCAACATGTCTATTCATTACCCAGCTCTTCATAAAACGGTTTACATAAAGGAACATATTGCCAATATTGATAAGAAAAAAATTTCACCAGGTTTAACAGCGAAAAATACACCCATAGACTCCAATGGGTGAAAAAAATTGTTGCTCATCAAAATATTGTAGCTAGCGATGGGCGAATAAATTTGCAAGGCACTGATTTGCTGCAAATAAATTCACAAAACTGTGGCAAAACTTAGCCACGTCCAAAAAATGTGGTTATGATTCAGAATAGTTGCTCACGTCTAAATTGCCGCACATCAAAATTATCCATAGGTTCATTGACTTTAATGCATTTGGACAAAATAATCACGCTTATAAAAATTCATTCACGCACATTTTTTGGTGAAACTAAATGGGACAAATTCCCACTAATTGTCACATGTTAAAAAAAAATTTCCCACGTCACAAAAAAAAGTTGTCGCCCATAGACTTGAATGCTAATTTTCTGTGAAACGGGTCAGATTTGCCCACTAATTTCCAGATGATGAGTTTCCAGACTAGGTAAAACAAATACTAACGCCCTATATCACCTTATCTAGTTAATGAGCCACAGAGCCCTGCATACAGACTGTGTCCCACCTGCACTGCTAGTGTATTGATGAACTAGTACTCAGTAGTGATGGGCGAATCTCCCCAGTTTCGCTTCGCCGAAAAATCCGCGAATTTCCAGAGTAATTTGCGAATTGGCGAAAAATTAGCGAAACGAGTCGCGACACGCTTTTGACGCGCGTCGCGTCAACTTCGACACATCGCGTTGTATTCGTCGCGTCAAAAACGAAGCGCGACTTGTTTTTTTTTGGCGAATTTTCTCCAGGCGACATTTAGCTGGCGTTTTGCGAATTTTCCCCAGCGGTGAATCTCGGAAATTCGCCGCGAATTCGCCCCTGGCGAATAAATTCGCCCATCACTAGTACTCACTAAACTGCCATGGAGCGTATGGGTAACGCAACTATCAGCCACAGGCCAATGTACTTCAATATGAGCATTATGTACCCCAGAGGAAAATCACTTTACATAATGATTTGATAATGATGTGACAAATGAATGCTTGGCTTCTGCATACTTACATAAGTCTCACTAATAACTTTTTAATTCAGTTGCACTTATCCCTTGCTCCTAAATTGCATGTATTGGTCATATAGTTATGGTAAATATGATGATTGGGTCTCATTGGGATTTTCTCACCAACAGATTATGGATTAGGTTCCGTGAGATAATCACTCTCTTATCTGCTGTTTGCTCTCCAGTCTTTACGGCACTAACATTTTATTTATTTTTATCTATCTATCCATCTCTCAATGATACATAATCTATGATCTATCATTCTATCTATCTGTCTGTCTATCTATCTATCCGTTCGTCCGTCCATTCATCCATCTGCCTGCCTGTCTATCGATCTATCTATCCATCCATCCATCCATCTGTCCATCCATCTATCATCTATCTATCCATCCATCCGTCCACCCGCCCGCCCGTCTGTCCGTCTGTCTGTCTATCTAACTATGTGTCTATCTATCTAACTATGTATCTATCTATCTATCTATCTCTCTCTCTCTCTCTCTATCTATCTATCTATCTATCTATCTATCTATCTATCTAACTATGTGTCTATCTATCTATCTATCTATCTATCTATATATCTATCTATCTATCTATCTAACTATGTGTCTATCTATCTATCTCTCTCTCTTTCTCTCTATCTATCTATCTATCTATCTATCTATCTATCTAACTATGTGTCTATCTATCTATCTCTCTCTCTTTCTCTCTATCTATCTATCTATCTATCTATCTAACTATGTGTCTATCTATCTCTCTCTCTCTCTCTCTATCTATCATCTATCTATCTATCTATCTATCTATCTATCATCTATCTAACTATGTGTCTATCTATCTAACTATGTGTCTATCTCTGTCTCTCTCTCTCTCTCTATCTATCTATCTATCTATCTATCTATCTATCTATCTATCTATCTATCTATCTATCTATCTATGTGTCTATCTATCTATCTATCTATCTATCTATCTATGTGTCTATCTATCTATCTCTCTCTCTATCTATCTATCTATCTATCTATCTATCTATCTATCTAACTATGTGTCTATCTATCTAACTATGTGTCTATCTCTCTCTCTCTCTCTCTCTCTCTCTCTCTCTCTATCTATCTCTCTCTCTCTCTCTCTCTCTATCTATCTATCTATCTATCTATCTATGTGTCAATCTATCTATCTATCTAACTATCTATCTATGTGTCTATCTATCTAACTATGTGACTATCTATCTATCTATCTATCTATCTATCTATCTAACTATGTGTCTATCTATCTATCTATTATCTAACTATGTGTCTATCTATCTATCTATGTGTCTATCTATCTATCTATCTATCTATCATCTATCTATCTATCTATCTATCTATCTATCTATCTATCTATCTATCTATCTATCTCTCTCTCTCTCTATCTATCTATCTATCTATCTATCTATCTATCTAACTATCTATCTATCTATCTATCTATCTATCTAACTATGTGTCTATCTATCTATCTATCTATCTATCTATCTATCTATCTATCTATCTATCTAACTATGTGTCTATCTATCTATCTATGTGTCTATCTATCTATCTATCTATCTATCTATCTATCTATCTATCTATCTATCTATTATCTAACTATGTGTCTATCTATCTATCTATCTATCATCTATCTATCTAACTATGTGTCTATCTATGACTTCTCCAGATAATTAGCTATGAAACAATGGCTAAGCGTATCTGTAACTACAATGGAATAATGAAAGCTAATCTGAATTTATTTGACAATAACAGTAGTCACAACCATATCTGTCAATACTCCTTAGGCAGAACTTTACTGGCTACAGTAGTTTCAAGGGGAGGAATTGAGTTCTTGCTCTTGAAAATGACTGTTATGTAGAACTAGATACAGTACAAATGGCTTCAATCCTGCTTCAGGCTCACTTGGCTTTGTGTCCTAGAAACAAAGAAATATTCTCTGGTTTACACATTGTTCTTCCTACAAACAATGAGCTCCAACCTTTCTCTCCTGTACCCACAGACAGTAGTTTGCCAACGTAGCTCTCATTTCTCACCTTCTAATGAGCACCCTTTATAAAGCAGAGCCCTATTTACAAATGCCCAAACTGAGTTTCAAATCAATCCATTTATAGCGTATAACTCTGGTTCTTTATAAAGCATTGTTATGTGGTTCTGAAATAATTATATTACTTATTCTTATTCATTTACATTGAGTTTATAAATATTACTGATTTTGAACCGGTTTTGAAAAGTAAAAATAAAGTTTTTCCCCCTTAGGAATTAATGGTTTCTAATGTTTTCTTTCTCTGTAGTGGTAGTTTAACAAAATGCCAACAAGCTTCACCTATAACAATGCCAGTTTCAGCCCCAATGGTTTCTCCTTTCAAAAAGTATGGACTTTAATCTTCTGGGACTCATTTTCTAGGTAGTTGTAGGATAGAAAGTAACTGCCCTTCCCGAGCCATAGTAGACTATGTACCAACACACAATGCATTGGGCCACTACTATTTACTTACCCCCCACCCCTGCTGCTCCCTTGATGGCCCTTACCACTATGTTTATCAGAGCTCCCCTTTCTACTTTCTCTTATCAATTATTTGTAGTGATGGGCGAATCTGCATCGTTTCGCTTCGCCGAAATTTTTTGCAAACTTCTAGAGAAATTCATGAGACAGCGAAAAATTCACGAAACACAGCCGCATCTCGTTTTTGACTCTGGCATCTGTATTTGGACGGGCGTCGAAAAAACAGATGCCTGAGTCCAAAAATGAACGCCAGCATCCAAAAACGTACGCCTGCGTCCAAAACGAGATGCTGGCTAATTTTCTCCAGGCAAAACTCTACTGCTATTTCACTAATTTATTCGCCCATTTTGAATCATGGGAATTCACAGCAAATTCTCCCCAGGGGAATAAATTCGCCCATCAATAGTTATTTGCAGTCAGTGCCTAGGCAAATATTGGCATCATCTTATTGGCCCCCAATCTTTCAGCAGATTTTATATAGTTGAGAATCAGTAAAAGAAATGGTTACACAAAAAAAAAGTGTTTAAAGGCATGAGAGTATAATATAGTGTAGTGTTGCCCTGTACTGATAGAATTGTTTGCTATAGAAACTCTACCTTGGGGCAGCCATTCAAGCATAGGATACACAGTAGATAACAGATAAGCTCTGAAGAATCCCATTGTATGCTACAGAGCTGTACGCAGCTGTATCTACTGTGTATCCTGTGCTTTTTCTCCTTTTTCAGATTTGTATGGCTGTCCCCATGGCTACACAGCAGCTTGTTTATATAAACTATAGTAGTACTTATCTGTTATCTATTGTGTATCCTGTGCTTGAATGGCTGCCCCATGGCTACACAGCAGCTTGTTTATATAAACTATAGTAGTACTTATCTGTTATCTACTGTGTGTCCTGTGCTTGAATGGCTGCCCCCATGGCTACACAGCAGCTTGTTTATATAAACTATAGTAGTACTTATCTGTTATCTACTGTGTATCCTGTGCTTGAATGGCTGCCCCCATGGCTACACAGCAGCTTGTTTATATAAACTATAGTAGTACTGGCCGTACAACAGAACAAACGTTATGTTTGACAAATAATAGTGATAGTTGATATAGATATTGTCAGATACATGCAGAAAAATTATCGTTAGCTGACAGAAATCTTCTAACCTGTCTGGTCGACTAAACAACCAATCGTCATGGTACGACATATTGGGACAATCCATACATGGCCCACATTCAAGTTGGAGATTACAGTAGTTTTAAATAAAATGCCCCCCCGCCAGCGCTATGCTACTCGCACAGGGGGTAGCTCCCGGTGCAAGCAGCCGTGTCCACTCATTCGCATGCACATTACACGTGTGACGCCACACGCATACGCATAATGAAAAGCTGCCTCAATTAGGGACCGCTTTTCATTATGCGCATGCGAGTGAACAGACATGGCTGTTTGCACCGGGCGCTCCCTCCCTGTGCGAGTAGCATAGCGCTGGCGGGGGGCATTTTTTTTAACCAATAGGTGCCCTTTAACTCTGCCTCATTCTACAGTCTGTGGCAGGATCATTGGCATATCTGACCTCCTGCTTTGACCTTGACCTATTACCTGACTCTATAGTTTTGCTGCCCGCCCTTGACAGTCGACCAGTTTGATGGACTTTGTTTTCTGCCAGTTCTGTATTTTAATTTTTTTTTTTAAATATTAAATCTGGTTTAAACTTGCGGTTCTTGTAAGCAGTGTTTTACTCATCAATTGGCTCCATATAAACCAGTACTTTTTCTAACGGATATCCAAGATGGCAGCTTACAGGCAGTGGGTAGTGATGGGAAAATCAGCGGCGTTTCACTGCTTCATCGCAGCGCGGCAATGGCCACCAGTGTCCTAAACGAGACACCGGCAAATTTTCACCAGGAGAAATTTTGCTGGTGTTTATTTGCCTGCAATGAATCGCGGGAATTTGCCACAGGCAAATAGATTTGCCCATCACTAGCAGTGGAGCATGGTGCTTTCAGAGGTCTGTAATCCAAAGGCAGAAGCATGATAAAGCACACAATTAAATAATATAGCACTCACCCTGTCAAGATCAGCATCTTCTAAAAGCTTGGAAGGAAAATGGCTGGTCATGGGATAAGACAATTATGAAACACAGATTTATAAAGACCTCAATCTTTACCATCTAAATCTAAAACTAATCACCATCCTTTAGCTTCCATCTGCCATGAAATTTGATCCATCTGTGTTTTCCATGGAGCTAAGTTGTGTGTAATAGACCCCCATTACTTGATATAATGAAGCATTTGTGCACTGAGAATCAGCACCATGTGCTTTCACTACAGTCCTCTGCCTGTTTGCTCCTCTCGAATGCTTGGAATTCCTTTCTAACAAATAAAATGCTGAGCTTTAAAGCACATTGCTCTCCAACCTTCTTGATCAGCCCAAGACCAGATCTAGGTAGCGCCTTGGCCAATTACATCCAGCTGGGACAAAAGCCGGTGGTTTCAATTTATTGGTCCTGTTTTGCAATGGGTGGTAACCTGATTTATCCTAAAATCTGTTGTTGACATTAGGTTTTGGAATCAATAAGAAGCCAGGAGAAAAAAAAGGTTTGGAATGGAGTATCATCCTCTTACTTCAATTAGAATTTCATCAGAAAAGCATAAAGAAAGGAAATGCTACAATTTATATGTTTTGATACTTACCATACGACTCTTAAGACAGAATTCAGCTGTGTGTGTGCCCGAGGATATATATCTGCTATAAATTCATTTTTATCTAATTTGTATGAGATCTAAGCTTCCTGAGGAGGTCTGTGATCAAAGAAACTGATTCTGTCTGATGTTGGCTCTGACACATTATGTGTGCTGACTTGGTTCTGTCTCTAAACTCACAGTGGGAAGCTGACCATATCCCTTGGCACCTTTAGTGCAGCGAACCCTCATTTTATCTTGGGATATTGACAGGTACAGCGCTTATGGGTGAGCAGAGCTAAATAATTCACTAGGTGGTAATATTTTAGTTAGAGGGCAACCCTGTGCATGGTATTGCTTCTGGTTGATATCTTATCATGCTGTTCCTTAGTTGAAAGGAGGATACATCTCAGAATGTTGGGTTCTCCATAACAATTGCCTTTTATTTTCTCCCCCATGGGTATAAAATGGCACTGCCCATTTGATACAATTTAGCGTACAGTAGCTTCACTGCAGTATTTCTAGTTCTCAATTTAGGGCTGTCAAGCCTGAAGTTCTAGACTGCCAATAATGACCAGTGATGGCATTTCCAAAGTAAACCTGTTTGAATGCAGTGATATATTATTTCCATGTATCCACATACCATGTTTACTGTACAAATGGCACCCATCCTTTCTTCCACATTATCCTTATTTCTCTCCATGCCCTATCCAAGTAGAACAGCACATATAATAGCAGGAATGGACTTGCTGAGTTCCCATTAACCAAAAACACAAGTGGACCTCCTCAACTTAAGGAGTACCGCAGGTTGCTAAAGTGCAGATAAAAGTTTTTTCAAGGGAAATTTTCAAATAAGCCTTACATATTTTGGGGCATGTTTACTAAGATTGGAGATAAATATCTGGAGAGATTTCTGGAGATGTTGCCCATAGCAACCAATCAGATCTTTGCTAACTTATAGTCGGCTGTTTAAATCTAATTGCTGATTGGTTGCTATGGGCAACATCTCCAGAAATCTCTCCAAATATTTATCTCCAATCTTAGTAAACATGCCCCCTTGGTGCCTAATTAGGGCAGTTAATCACCCATTCCTCACAATGGAATCATTTTCCAGTGATTTGAGGTTGTACTCTGGAGAACCACTTTCTTTAAAATGGTCATCTTTTTTTACTGAAATACACATGACATGTTTCGGATTCAAGATCCTTCCTCAGGTGCTTATATAAACAGATATAAGCTGTTGCTATAAGCACCTGAGGAAGGATCTTGAATGCGAAACATGTTGTGTATATTTCAATAAAAAGATGCTCATTTTATAAGCAATTGGCTCTTCACTGTTCCATTATCTACAATTTTTGAAAGTTTGGTCTGGTGGTACCTAACTCTGAAGGTTGAGCCTACTAAACTACTAATTACTAAGGATCCTATCACGTTCTAAATCTGTGTACCATTGAGGCTACAAGAGTCATTTTCTAAAGCAGCCAGGGGTGGAGATAGAGTTTCAGCTACCCTGGGCATGGCAGGGAGTCTTGGTTTTTATTTATAATTATGTTTATTACAAAATACGTTTTACGAATTACCTTAAAGCATAATCCCATCAATTAAAGGATACAGGGTGCATTAAATTCTAGGTACTATAATTTTCCTACCATGAGTGACCACTATCATAAGAATCCTGGGAAAGTGCATTATATCTTTGGGATGTTACCCATAGCTGGCTACTCTCTTAACATATACTTTAGCACCAATCCTATTTGTCTGTGATACAGTGGAGCAGTCCAGTTCTACTAGTTACTAGATCAAACCTGCTGCATCTTAGGAGACTTTAGAAACTTTGTTAGTGCACTTCCCATACCACGTGTTTTCTTAATCTTCAACCTGTTGCTCCCTCATTTACCTTCCATCTATATTTGTTTGGCACCAGCCTCTTTGGTTGTATTAGGAATCTGAATCAGTAGCACATGGAGACTGCTCTTGCTAGGGAAAGCTTCCATTGAGGGGAACCAGCATTTATAGTAGTCCTACCTGCTGTGAGACTAAACCTTCAATCACTCTCTGTTTTTCTAATTAAATCAAACAGGTGTGAGTGTGAGTAAGTGGATTCGACCTGCTACTATTTATTTGACTGGATTTAGTAACCTTTGTCCTATCAATCAGGACTGGACTGAGAATTAAAATAGGCCCTGGCATTTCAGATACACAAGAGGCCCATCAGCCCACATAGAGGCCCAAACAGCCCCCACCAGCCCACTAAACACTGACTTTCTATGGAACCATATAGCAGCCCCTCTGGCATTTGCCCTAACCCACAAATGGCCAGTCCGGGCCTGCTATCAATGACATATCATTTGTTTTTAATTTGGGTGTTCAAGTGTTGCTCCTCTATACAGTACCTGTTCTCTAACACATCAGCAAGGGACCACAAGAGTGAAATAGTGTTAAGTTGTGTGTGCTCTGCGGGAGTTGCAAGGAGTTGTCACTCATTGGGCTTGTGAGAAATGTACTTAAGGAAAAGTCAGTGCATTGGCAAAATAGCATAAACCTGTAGAAATGTTAATGTACCATTGTTTTGGGTTGGGTTTTAAGTATGCTTCATTGAATACACTTGGAACAGTAGTGATACAATATATAATGTATGTATGCTTATTTTAATATATTAAAATATTCAAAATGGAAAAAACAGAAGGGAACCTAAGAAGATGCATTTTTGGAATATCTCCAAATATTTTTATCTTTCATCTACTTTAAGAGACAATAAAATTAATCTGTGACAAAAGGTCACAGTACTAAGGGGCAGTTGGTCAAATTTCGAATGAAAATTTTTTTCGAAATTCAACCAGGGAATAGTGGGGAGTTAAAAAAATTTGAATCAAAATTTTTTTAGAGCAATTCGATCAATCGGACAAACGATCGAATAGGGAAAATTCAGTCGACTGATCGAATATTCGAATCTAATTAGAATTGAATATTCGAACAATTTTTAAGCGATCGATCAATTTTTACTTATTTGATCTTAGGGGATGATCCCCATTTCAGTAGGTTTAATCTAGCGAAGTAGGTGATCAAATTTAAATTTAAAGGGGAAGTATTCGACCATCGAATTTTCAAATATTAAATTCGGATATTTGAATCGTCACTGTCACTGGAACCCCTAAGTAAAGAACGGAGATACAAGGGCCCAAAGACAGCACTCACAGATAGATAGATAGCTAGATAGATAGATAGGTCCCACATTTGGGCAAAAGGATCCTGTGAATGAGAACTCGTAAGAGGAAGGTTGAACTCTATGTTTAGCTGTTCTAGGAGCACAAGATTCAAATAGTCCTTGCACATGGGTGCCAGATCATTATGTTATGGTATTCTCCAAAAACTAATGCAATAGACTTGCCCTCATTGAGAGTGTACTATTCAATAAGAAGACATTGCTTGTCAAACATGATTCTAATCTACGCACTTAAAATATACAATGTGTAAAGCAAAATATGTCAAGTTTCTTTTCATGCTACATCTCAAGTCATTGTTTGGACTAACTGTTTCATGCTTGAGAGAACACTCACACATAGCAAATGTCTATTTCCTAATATGCTAACTATTTTGGTTCAGTTACTTGGAATTTCTACTGACAGATTCCTACATCAGAGGCAGAAGGTTAGTGCTGATAGAAAACCATTCACTGGGTAACGTATATCAGATTTAACTTCAAATTATCCTTGAAACATTTTGTATCT
This sequence comes from Xenopus borealis, assembly GCA_024363595.1. NCBI lineage: Eukaryota > Metazoa > Chordata > Amphibia > Anura > Pipidae > Xenopus > Xenopus borealis. Next base: position 131,086,090 of record CM044440.1, on the reverse strand, counting down.
AAAAACTAAAACTCAAATCAATAACTTAAATCACATTGTTTAGGAGAACTAATTATAAATTATGGTTCTAGGTAATAAGATGGGTTTCACAAGATGTTGTGCTAATAATTGATACAAGGGAAATTGTTGAAACCCATATCTCTCCTATTTGTTTCAGTAAGGTTAAAAATCCTTGCTCAATGCAAAATATCAAGTTTACTGGACCCTGCATTAACATTGGCTCTGATGCCTTTTAGATGTGCAGTCTTTACTCAGAAAGTTTTCAGATCCCTGTAAAGTTAAATGGTCCTAGATAAAGGTCTGGTCTGTGTAGGCATTTGTGGGAAGAGGTGCAATGCCACCCAGGTGTAGGCATGCCCTGTGGATAGTTCCTGCTGTTGTAGGGATGTCAGTTGGTGTTGAAGAGAGAGTCATGGATTAAAATCAGACCATGGTATAAGACACGATCAAGGGACCCATAAATTTTAATGTAACTTTAGATGCATGTAGCTGTTTTTGGTGTGAAAGCGATATATGCAGATTTAGAATAGAAGACTAAAGTTTCATCATTGAGCCTAGACGGTTTTTACCATTGAAGTCTTTGTACTAGTTTAAGGAACCAATTTCCTTGATGGTCTAATTGGAAGGCCTTTTTTTTTTTTGTTGAAACCCCAAAATGAAGTCTGCAACTAATATTGCTGGGTTGCATTATAACATCTAAAAAAATAAAGTTGCATGACACCGTAACATGGCTATTGGCATCAAATCTTCTCAACTCACTTCACAACCACTGTCCCCCAGATTATTGTTCAACAGAAACCACGAGTTCCCTTCTAAAGTACCCTGAGTACTAATACACACGTTAAATCTTGTGTAAATAGTGCTTTGCTACATTACATCTGCAACCTTGGATTTTCAATCAATGTTTTGTAGAAAATATCTATTATATCTCAAACATCTGATTCTTAGAGATAATGTAAGTTTAGGTGATTTCTGCATGTCAAGCAAAACATGCTCTATCTTTACTTGCTCCATACAACCTAGAAGCAACAATAACAACACAATAGCCTACCAATTTTATGTACAAAATATTAGAAGACATAATACATAACAGATTTGCCTGCATCGTTGGGAAAATGCATAGAATATCTCCTTGATCACACCATTTCCCACATACCTTCTTATCCAACCTGACTTTCTATGTCCTTGTGCCCTCACTTAAAGATTATGACCTCAATCACTTCAGTGAGAATTACCTATAATAATGTAGGGCTGAAATAGATGGTGATTTACAAGACTGTAAATGAAGACACCATCAGCCGACACTAACCCCTAAAAGATAAAACTGCTTTTGCTTAATGAACAACTCCTACGGCGTTTTCCTGAGAAGAATATTTGAATATTTGCATGTCCCATGTGGTCATTTCTGTCCTCTGAATTCCATGTACCATGACGATGAAGGCAGAGTTCTTATAGTGACTTTGTTCCATTAATATGTACAAGGGCTTATTCACCCTGCCTGGCTAACCAATTTTTAAATGCTGTGCTGACCTGTGTCGTTTCCATGATCTTTTTTTATGTAGTTTTCATAGAATGAACTATGTACTCTCCATTACTCATTACTTCACCATATTAAAGCATTCAGCATTATTTTCTGCTGGGACTATTTTTTTTTTCTATGGCTCGCTCATGCAAGATGTATTTTCTGTTGCCCAAGTTGATGAGCAGATGCTAATCTAGCATAGACTTGTTCAGGAGTTATCTACTCACGGCTGAGTCCATTGAAAGGAGAATTTAAAGATATTTATTGGGCACTGAACACCCTTATGTTTTTGTGCCTATTAATTGTACATGAGTTGCATTGTTCAATATTATTGTTAATGTTGTATGTGGAACCTACATGCTTTTTTATGCATCAACTGAATTGCACATCTATTAAGATAAAACCATCCCCTGCCCAACTTATTCTCATAATGATGCAGATGGATCTTTGCATGATTTAAGAAAAAGTGCAATATTGCATCTCTATTAGCATATTGCTTGTGTCTGTCATCATCACATTGACACTGGACAGTCTATTCAAGGGCATCAGATTGTGGAAGGTCGTGGAGTCTTTCTCAGCAGTACAGTCACAAACTTCAGTGTGGTGGAGCCAAACTCTCGATACACAGGCACATTGCAGATTAGAAGGCACATTCATTGACCAGACAGGGAAGCCAGGTTGGTCCAATAAATGTGCATGTTGGATTATTGACTGACCTAGAATTGCTAGAGCCAGCTGATTGAACAAATACATGTTGGCTATCCATATGTGTGACTGCATTGTAAAAGTATCCAAGACAGATATCTGAAACATTGTTACCCAAGCCCACCTTCTTTGCTTTCCATACTTACCTTAGGTTATGTCCACCAATCTCGCAAATGCTCAACCAAAGTCTTAAGCTGTATTCATAGATGGATTTTAAAGGTATAATAATTTGCCCAAGGATACTACAAATGGTTATGGGTAAAAATGTCAGATAATCCACCCGTTGTCTATGACTGTGCAGGTTGGTTATCTACATTTTACTTATCCTTTTTCCTGATTTTGGGGGCCAAGAGCGGCAATGCTGAGGTCCTCTTTCTCTTATGGCAATCTATATAGCTGGATACAAATACAGCTTTTCTTCCTTAAATAAAACATTTGTGTGAAAACCAATTAAATGAATCACAGAAAACTCTATTCCAGTTTACTGCCACATTAAACATTGTATTCAAAATATCATGTTTTTTTTGTTTACTCTCTTTTTTTCACATTGCCTTGTGGTATATTTTTTTTAGCTGGTCTGTGATTTTCATTGAATGGCTGCTTTGCATTGTAAAAAGTACGAAGGAACATTGTATGATAAAATTTATGCAGATTGTATGCAAAGGCAATATCATGAAATTGCATACAAATGAGATGTGAACATTATGCAATGAGCCTTCTTTTACTTTCTATAAAAAAATAGAAAGGAATCATCCTTGGCAATGTCTGTCAGAAAGTTTAATTAATCTTTTCATATAACATTCAAGATTGTAGATTTGTTTACTGAAAGATGTTTTTTTCATCTTATAGGTTGAGTAGAGAACTGTTTAACTCTTTAATGACCAACAATGCAGACTTGCGTTGCCATTAAAAAAAATGCAAGAAACAGAGATCCTGAGCATTGTATTGGTAATATCTCCAAAGAATGGGCACCGGTGGTTCTTAGGACATTGCAAATAACTGATATATTTAGAACAATCCACAAAGAAGAATAGTGCAATAACACAGGGTACAGTCACAATACCATGAGCAGAAAATCCCCCCAATAGAGCTTCAGAGAAGGATTCCATTCAGTCCACCTGGAGTGTCTCTATTTCCTCTGGGGACTCCTCTTTAGGGAGAACCTAGATGGAAATGTATTTAGTGCCCACAACCTGTATGCTGATTCCCTTCCTAAGCCAAAATGCCAATGGGGATCTAACCCCTTCTAACACACCTTTGTGGAGCCAAGAGCTGCTCATATCCATAGCCCTTAACCTGGCTATCTCTCCTAGAGAGACCTGTTGGATGTAGCTGCCTATAACTATATCCTATTATAACTATGTGCTAACCAATTAACACTGGCAGTAGGCGAGTGCCTCTAGAGCCTCAAGGATTATCAATATATATTATCAATATATATCAACACACTGCCACCTTGCCGCTGAATGGGGGGAAGCTAGGGGACATGCTTTGACCTAGTAAGAGGAGTGTTACTTCATCCAATAAACTAAGAGCCTCTTTAGTGGCCAAACCTTAGGGGAATGCACACAAAACATATAAATATAAATACTGAGCATTGCTTGACAACTTTGAGAGAAACATGGATCTTGAGCAACAACATGAGAAACCTTAATCTTGAGCATTGCTTGATAACAATAATATAAACGTAGATCCTGAGTATTGCTCGGCAATAATGCAAAAAATTTAGACACTGAGATTTGTGAGAAATATAGATTCTGACCATTGCTTGGCAATGGAGGCAACATGTTAAGCATGAATGCCATTTTAATTTGGGGAAAACTATTATTTGAAGGTCCCACTTTGTTTTTTCTTTATAAGATTTCACATTTTTTTCTCATACCTATAGGCTAACTAGTGCTTCTTGGGTTAAGTAAAATATTCTGCTGAAGGCAGGCTGCAGTTAATTAGCACTGATTCATGCACCTTGTCTACTTGTAGAATGGTTCACATAATGCTACTATCGGTTATGTCAGGTTTAACTTCATGAATCTGGTCCCAGCAATTTTTTCCATCCAGAATTTATTTTGGAGTCACATTTTCTCCATGCATGCAGTCATGATGCATGAGCTCTAATGTGTGAATTGTGATAAGGGTTCAGCCATGACCCAAACTTCCCACCTGTCCTTCCAATTCCATTCACAAATGGGCATAAAATAAAAAGTTAAATGTGAATTTGAAAAGCACATTTAAATATGTTATGAATAGTGATGGATGAATGTATTCGTCTGGCGCGAATTCGTGGCGAATAAATTTGCTATATGCCTGGAAAAAATCACGTGCGTACATCTGCAACTAAAAAAGCCCCTTTAAAGATTCTTTCTAAAAAAGGACCCAAAAAAAGGACCCAGTATAGAATGTTAGAGGTGTAAATATATATATATATATATATATATATATATATATATATACCATCTAAATTGGGATATAGGAAATAACTCATTATATCTTTTCAGACACTGAGGAGAAGCGATAGCTTTCCTTCTCTAAAATGCTGTTTTATTCTGCACAATCTCAGGATTAGAACACCGTTTCCATTTTCAATTTCCATTCACGAAACAGGAAAATATTTTACTGGGAGGGAATAGTATTAAGAGGAAACGATTCTCAGTTTGCCTGAGGCCCACTGAACACAGGATTTGATTTGCTATGTTAGCCTGCAATCTGGATTGATACAGAGAGATGAGAGGGTCTTTAATAAAATTTACATTTCATTTTCTTACTTGACACCGGTCTCTTGTCACTCAGTGACTGGGGGAAGGGATGGTTTTAACTCAGATCAGTTTTGTTTCATTTTTGTTTTAGAAATGGAATGGACAAAAGATGTGAAAAAAAGGGGAAATGTGCCAGAAATTAATTTGGCTTGGGGGAACTTTATAGGCAGCACAGCATTACCATGGCAGACAAGGTCTGTTGATTGTGTAGATTGTTATTGCTCTTGTTTGCAGCAGCTTGTCTAAAGCTGGTCATTCATGTAAACATTGACTTGTTTGCTGCTCTTGTCAAACCAATAGATCTTTTACACATGGAGGGTCAAATTGGGCTGGTCCAATGATCAGATTTTTATAGGGACCTATGTAGACCTGACAGGATGGGTCCACATGGTATTTTGTTTTTGTGGCCTTCACCAAATGGGTTTTTCAATTAGTATGATGTTTTGACCCTATACATGGTCCAATAAGCTACTGACTCTGAAGCATCCAGTCTAAAGCATCCTAGTTGGTATCTTATATTTACTTATGTATGCTTAAGTTTTAGGCTATCATTTTGCTCAACATTCGATTTCTCGATGAATTCGTATGATCGGAAACCGATCGTTCGATTTCATGAAAAAATCTTACTTTTTCCTTCGAGCCTCCGAAAAATTTCTACGATTCGTAGGATCAAAGCGTTCGCTCGTATGAATGGTATTCAAGCAGGACTTAGCAAAAGAAGCCTGGGGGGGGGGGGGTTCCCATAGGCTTCTAATGGTATTCGGTAGGTTCAATCTTCGAAGAAGGCATTAGAAGGATTTTTTAATTTTAATTCCTTCGATCATCAAATGATCGAATTATCACATATACGATCGTTGGAGCTATTTGACAATTCGGTATTAGATGATCGAAGAGGCCAAATTTGTATATTCGAATATCCGAAAAAATTGTTTGATCATATTCGATTCATGTGAATTTTGTAAATTTGCCCCTTATACTGGGTCACTTTCATTGCCAACCAGGCAAATTTTCAGCATCCAATTCTTGGATCATTAAGGGGCAGATTTACTAAATTTACGTGATTAGATCAAACTTCGATTGAATTCGATCGAATTCCGATTGTACGATTTTATCGGATATTCGAATATGCAAATTTGGCCGCTTCGATCAGCGAATATGCAAAATTCGAGCATATCGAATAGATCGAATGATCAGATATTCGATAATTCGACCATTCGATGATCGAAGTACTTTAACTTTAAAATTTTATTCGACTGCCTACTTCGCCAAATTGAACCTACTGAATTGCAATAGAAGTCTATGGAAAGCCCCCCATAGGCTTTTTTTTCTATCACCTACTCGAATACCATTCGTATTAAGGAACGCCTCGATCGTTCGATTCGTACAAATTTTTTGAGTGCTCGAAGGAAATTTTACGATTTTTTCAAATAGCGAAGTAAAAATAGCCTAAAACTCTTTGATAAGCATTTGATAGTCGAATTTCAGCCAAATTCGAGGGCTTTTAGCCCACGAATTAGGATATAATAATAAATTTGCCCCAAAGTGAACTGATTATTATGATTAATAAATAATGAACTGATTGTTATAATCTGGTAGTCTAGTTAAGTTACATGACTATGGCCTGGGGATCAATGAGTAGGTCACTGCTGATAACTGCCTTTTTTGTGGTCTTGGCCTTGGGCAATAAACCTACTTTCTGTTAGTTTCCTCAGCGGAACACTGGAATATTTGGGACATGCACTAAACAATTATATTGTAAGCTTGGAACAAAGGCTGGCTGAACCTAAATAAATCTGTGTAGTCCTCTCTATAACCATGCTATATGAGTTTGATTCCTTTTTACTTTTCATACAAGTAGCCAGTCAGTTAGTTAAGTTAATATATAACATTTACAAGGACTTAATTATATTAACAATGATGATGTCTTAAACAGAAGATTGTAGTGACCCTAGGTAGCCTGGGGCTTAAAATGCCACAGAGAGCCACATCTACCATCCAAATTCCTTGTTTCTATGCAATTACAAAATATACTGACTGCAATAGCAATTCTATTTGATCAGTCTCCTATAAATTAGAAAACTGAAGCAACAACCTGATTGTTTACTACATGTAACCGCATTGGCGCAAATTAGCAAGCCAGTTGGTCGTATTCAATATGTACGGTCTCAAATTAATACCCTAAAACAATGCTGAGCCCTCCAAAATAGATGTAAACTTTTGTTAGGGAAACAAAAAGAGAATCTTGTGTTTGTAGAAATGGTCTTGAAATTCAACTCAAATTGGATATTTCAGCTTACCAAATAAGGTCTTCTTATTCTCTGTACTATCATTTTATTATGATATGAAGTAAATGTAAAGGTGGAAGCAAGAAAAGCTTTGGGGAAAGAACTCTAAGAGCACAATTGCCTCACCAATCTGCCAGTTGTAATAAACAAATAGACACACACACACATATATATATATATATTATATGTAGGGTAGATAATTGACATATAGGTTGTCTATGCCTGCCAGGCTTTGAAGTCTAGACCATGGGGTACTTGGCAGGTAGGAAAACTCAGCAGACACATATCTTCTTGTGCTTCCTTGGGAGCCATTAAACAAAGAGACTAAGGGCTGATGTTAAATGAAGCTGACATACATATAGGCAGTCAAGGATTTTATGTGATATATTTGCATTTCATCACTACCCTGGCCCACATTAACTAATAAGTAGAGGTAGAACATTTGGAAAAGTAAGAAATAAGAGAATATGGGGCAGATTTACTAAATTCACATGTATTCACATGAATAATTCGAAATTCGATCGAATTTTCAAAAAGATTCAAATTCGAATTTTGAATATGCAAATTAGGTGACTTCGACCAGGGAATTCTGTAAATTCGATCGAATCGAATGATTCGAATAAAAATCTATTCAAATATTCGAATATTCAGCTATCGAATTACTTCCCCTTTAAATTTTTACTTGATTGCCTACTTCACCAGTTTCAACCTACTGAAGTGTCTTTGGCGAATTTTGATAGAATTTTAAAAATTCGATCCAATGGTTAAAATCATTTGAATCGATTCGAATGATTTGATCAAATTTTTTATAATTCCACCAATCAAATTGCGGTAAAATCCTTCGAATTTGAATTTGAAGGATTTTAATTCCCTAACTATTCCCATGGTCGAATTTCAAATTTTTTTCAATTCGAAATTCGACCAATAGTAAATCTGACCCTAAGTGAAGATTGCATGGCACTGTATAAAGAAACAAGAGAAAGGCCTGAACAGTAGAAGGCAAATGCTTCATAGTTGCCAGGTTGAAAAGAACCGTGACATACCTTGGTAACATTCAAGAGTTCACTTCAAATAATCTGTATTTTATTGTCCTAAACCTCTGCTAGAGAGAGATTTTCCATCGTTTTCACCTTTAGAGGGACTGAGTCTTTTGTGAAGCTTTGCCTTTATAAAGGTTGTAACTCCTTAAATTATCTTGCAAATGAATTAACCAATTGGCACCTCTTTTATCTTTAGAGCATTCTATTCCTCTGTGAAAAGAAAAACTGAAGAGATACTTCAGTGTTCAACGTGCAAGTTTGGAAGCTACTCTTGGAAAGCTGAAATGTCTGAAATAAGGAAACTATAAAGAAAAACTATGTTTTAAAAAATAGTCAACCTCATGACTGAGCGTTTTCAAATGATTTTTCTCAAAAACAATAATAGAGGTCATGGTCTATTAAGATTTTGTTTAGTTCCAGTATGGTCCTTTAAGATTTTTTGTAGTCCAAATCAGTCTTAAAGCCTTCAATTCTATGGCATCTAGGGGGTTTAGACCACTGAGGTTCTCCAGTTGAGAACCACAGAAGTAATTTTGTTCTTCTATTTTGGCAATGCCAACTGATATGCGTGATAGTCTCAGATACAGACTTTTGCCACAATCATAGATTTTAGCTCAATACTTCTTGTTCCTCTTGTTAGGTACATTGTAACTTAGGCCAAGTTTTAGCTTCTACTTCCCGATCTTTGCTTAGTCTTGTCCTAAACTTTGCCCATGCCTAGATTCTAGATTCTACTTTTCTGCTTTCGTTTTTGGCAGTTTGACTCTTTTGACCTTGGGGTTTTCTTTCCAGTATCAATACCTTTCTGTCTGCAGATCTGTGGGAAGGCCACAAAGGGCATTAGGCTGTATCTGCACTGGGAACTGAATGGAAAATGAAGACAGCCAGAAACAGTTAAATTGTTCCCATTTCTAAGTACTGCCTAAAGCAAAGGTGCAAGGGTAGCAGTGGGGTAGTGAGGTGTGAGCAATTCTTGCTAGCTTCCATAATTTTCCCCAGTTTAGCTTAATCAAAGCCAAATAAAGCCACGTCTGTTAGCCCCACCACCACCATGGACTACAGTTTCCATGTGGGACATAATCTACCTGCATGGAGTACCACAGTTGGTAACAGTTATTGTAATTAAATAATTATTTTATACTGTAGAAGGGAAAAATTAGAAGGTCTATTCCGTTTTAAAGTGCACCAGTGAATCTAAGATTTTTTACTCTTATTTTTTTATGGAATGTCTTAAATATTTTATATACAGGCTTGTAAGGATTATTCAACATTAACTACAAGTAGAATGACACTTTAAAGGTTCTGATATATGACACTGCTTAAGGCAGATTCCCTGTTCCCTGTGGAGTAGGCAACAGTCCGGAATTTGGTCAAAGTACATAGTACGCCTCCAGCTCTCCACTTGCTGTGCCAGAAAACTTGGAGGAAAAAAAAAATAAATCTATAAAGTTTACAGTTTCATAAATGTATTATAAAACTTCTTGGATAAAATATTTCAATCACACAATACATTTCATAAATAATTCACTTATTGCAATTTCTGGAGCAATGTTTCAAATTCCAAGCTGTAGATCATTTTTCAAAAGCCAGAAACATATTCTATATGGTGATAGAGATCTGTCCCCCGAGAGTCAAGTACGGCGAGAAAAAAAATCGAACCGGCTCGCTCGTAACTCAGAAAGTAAATATAAATTTAGGAAAATATACAGATTAGTGTTAGGATAAGCCACAATTTGCAGAGTTGGTTCATCCTGGAGATGGGATGTATAGATAACGAGCAGGCAGCAATTTTGGCACATTTGCTAAGAGTGTTCCTTTTCATCATAATATAAAGTTGCTATAAGATATACTCTAGGGTTTTGCTGGCAGTAATCCCCTGCATAGCACCAGGATCTAATAAAGTCAACAAATAAATCCCGATTATTTTATTGCGAAATAACGTGCCGTGTGGGGGATGGCATTCCAATGCATCCCAGGTCTTTATAATTGCTTTAAATTCAAGAAATATTATGAAAAAAATATACCTATTACAATGTCATACTGTTGAAATATCTCAAATGTTTGATGTTTCATGAGGAACAGCAGCTAAGTCATGGGGTAGAAAAGACACTAACAAGGTAAACACTGATAAGTATCCACACAAGACAGCAAATTCAGCATAAAAATATTACCAAAGCTTGTCGCATTTCATGCATAGTTCTCAAAAAAAGCCAGAGGCGCCTATGGCTAAGTATACTATGCATGAAATACATCAGACTTTGATGAGAATGTTTTGTTAATAAATGCAGCCTATGATTTATAGCCTGTGATGGGCATTTTGTCCTGTTTTGCTTAACCAAAAAAAAAACTGCAGAAAATACGCGAAACGTGAATTTTAACACTGGCGCCAATTTGTGGGTGTCAAAATTGATGCAGGAGTGCCTATTTTGTCCAACTTGACCCCAGCGACCAAAATTGTTTGATGCCAGGCCAGTACTGGAAGATTGTATTAAATTTTAGGAAAAAAAAAGTTTTCACACTTCTTAATAAATTATGGACAGAGTCAACTAAAGTGCCAACAACTTAAATTTTTTTCTTTTACTTTTTTCTAATAAATTTGCTTGGTGAATGCTGGAAAGTAGAAAAAAATCTTAGCTCCTATCAAACATCGAAATAGGACATTTTTAAATTTATCGAGTTTTCAACATGTATGAAATGAGTCAATTTGACATATTCAATGCATGTAGCAAATGACATGGGTAATTTCACTTCATGCAAAAGGCAAAAAAATAGTGTAGCTGTCTGGGTATGTGATTATATTAGTATTTTCTGATGTACAATAACTGTTATGAATCAGGCCCGGTTTTGTGGTGAGGCCACAAAGGTTCCGGCCTAGGGTGGCAAGATTTTAGGGGCAGGATGGTGCCCAGTCACATTCTAAGGAGCACTGGGGATATATTCTCTAGTACACGTAGTCCCCAGTAGTACTCTGTTGCTTGTGCACGAGGGGGGGGGGATAGGACCCTGCAGCCTTGCAGCAACTCCAAAATCTGGCCCTGTATATTTCACTAATATAGTAAACATATAAAGAAAGTTTTAAGTAAGTCAATGGACTTTAAGGAGCGAATTTACTAAAATTCACCCAAAATCCTACGAATCTATTCGAAATTCGATAAGCATTAGGCTATCATTTTGCTCGATATTTGATTTCTCGATGAATTCGTACGATCGGATACCGATCGTTCGATTTCACAAAAAATCTTGTAATTTCCTTTGAGCCTCTGAAAAATTTGTACAATTTCGAACGAGCGAACGCTTCGATCGTACAATCGTATGAATGGTAATCGAGCAGGACTTAGCCAAAGAATCCAATGGGGAGGTTCCCATAGGCTTCTATTGCAATTCGGTAGGTTCAATCTGGAGTAGGCATTCGAAGGATTTAAAATTTTTAATTCCTTCGATCATCGAATGATCGAATTATCGAATAACGATAATTCGGTATTCGATGATCAAAGAGGCCAAATTTGAATATTTGAATATCTGATTAAATCATACGATGATCAAACTACGATCTATTCACGTGAATCACATGAATTCACGTGAAATTTGTAAATTTGTCCCTAAGTCTTTAAAAGTGTATTGAAAAAATGAAGGAATGGACGGTAGAAAGGAAAATAAACATAGGGTATAGGAACCTCTGAACTTGGTAATGGTGAGGGATGAAGGGTTAGGGAAGGAGGAAAGTCCTATGCGGGTAGCCATGTAGGTGTTAAATGCAAAATGTGCAAAGTTATAAAAGAATTAAAAGGAAAAAGAAAAACATGAACCATTAAGCAGTCCTACCTGGATTTGGAAAAGCTGGTTGGACATCTACTTCCATGACCTGCTTGAAGATAGTAGGATGTAATGTCACTGGGACTAGGTACTTGATTGAATAAACTTTTCAAAAGACGCAACAGTTGATAAGCATCTATGCCTTTGCATTGTATCCAATAGAACCATTTTTTTATGAATTTCTGAGAGTCTGTTGCAGAATTGGAACTTAGCTCCTCAAATCTATGAATCTCAGCTACTTTGTATAAACGGTCTTTTATTAAGGAGCGATCAGTTTGGGATAAGAGCCTTGGCTCATCTAGCATTACTGGGGCTAGTAATTCTCTGTAGTCATTAACCTAAGAGGGGGGTATCGTGTAGAAGAAAATGTGAAGTTTGACCAAATTGGTGTATTGCATATTTCTCAATTTTATGTATATTAAAGGATTGAAACTTGTACATTCTCTTTGTAACTCTTCTGAATGTACTTCAGTGCACTCTACATTATTATAACATGCCTCGGAATAAAGTGCAATACCTTACTGTACTAATAATTTGGGTCTGTAAATTATTAAACATTTAACTAACAAGCGCAGATATTTTATTCTTTCACATGAAAACTTTGAGGGTGAAATTCAGTACAAAATAAATGCAGCCTTTTTGCTTCTACGATGAATCATATACCAATGCATTAAACCACTGAACAAGTCTATCTGCTTTTTCGAAATTACTGGGAGATGAAAGAGAGGCGCCTGATTTAAGAAGGCCCAGTGGAACAGCTCTGCATTTATATAGCTGTTATCAAAAGCAATTCATTTGGAGATCAAATAGACTGACAGATAGGACAAACTGCCGATCACCACTACCTCCAGGCTATGAAAGGCAAAAATGGCTTTCCAGTACCTTCACTAATATTGGGTCTAGTCAATGCTCACGTCTATTATCACTTCTCAGGAACTTTCAACTGAATGGTAATATATAGCTTTTTCCTTCGCCTTACAAACACTCAACATTCATTTGCAGCCCAGGAGATGGGAAAATGAGCAATGTGAGGTATTTGCAGTAATGTGATATAGTATGCAGAACACGGATTCCGTGGTCCCTTAACAAAACTAATCACGTTGTGATGTAAATTTGATAATACGACACTTAGGGAGAGTACAGTGGTCCCAGCATGACAGTTATCAGGGCTAACACATGCAAATGAGAATATCTGTCAGAGCACTCGCATCTTAACGGAAGCTGTCCCGATTCCCAGACACAAAGACAGGACTTTTCAGCTTTATCAATTTTAAGTGAACAGAAAAGGGATGTGCATTTCAGAAGCACTGCATGCTAGCAAATCATGAAGTATGTGTATTTGTAGAATTATTGCTAATTGTAATAATTTCTTGCATTCAAGGTCAGTTAGGGTGAGATTTGGGGTGAGTGCTTATTTTTGCCCTGAGTACCCCTAGAACTAGAAAAGGGTGACACCCCAATGTTTCTATATATCTGTAACCTTGAGCTAAGGGGGCCCAGTCTGAAGGCCAGTTAGGGGGAGATTTGGGGTGAGTGTTTATTTGTACCCTGGGTACCCCTGGAACTATAGCAGTGACACCCAATGTTTCTATATATCTTTAGCCTTGTTATTAAGGGCCCAGCCTGAAGACCAATTAAAGGGAGATTTAAGTTGGAGTGTTTCTTTGCTATCTTCAATATACTTGTATCTAGAACAGTGTAAACATAATATTCATGCCTCATACAACAGTATTTTGCCCAAAATGTTTAGGAGGACACATGCACAATTATTCATACAAGTTTAACTGACAATCTCATTTTGAAATACGCAATCTGTTTGTGTATTACAGCTATTAGCTTTCAGCTGAGAACCTTGTGTGGTGTGATTGACAGATATCTGCATATGTGCCTAGAGATTGTCCAAGCGCATGCTATTTCACTCCAATTACAGTAAATGTAGATGCCATAGAATCTATATGATCTCCAGAGATCTGTTAATGTGAACTGATCCTTACATTGAGCAGAAATATTCAACTGGAGACACCTAGGGGCAGATTCACTTAAGGGCGAAGTGATTAACGTTAGCAAAAATTTGGATAATTTTGTTACTTCACCGATTTATTAACGAGTGCAGGCGCCCCTTCGCTAGAAGACATATATGCTAGGGTTGCTTCGCAACTATTTTTGCTGTGGCGAATGGACCTAACTCTGCAAATTCACTAAGATGCGGATTTTACTGAACGTTAACTCTTTCGCCAGACTTGTTTTCGCCAGTTCTGACCTGGCAAAGTGCATTGGAGTGCATAGAACATCAGTCTTCAGTTACTTACATCATCACTTTTTACTGATATACAGCGTACAATAAAACGCTGGAGTCTTTTCAATCTTTCAGGGTGTTGGGCTGCAAAAGGCATAAAAAGTTTTTTTAGGGCACCCGGTTTTCCACATACATTTTCTAACATGTGTGGCCTTATGTGTAGGACATTAAAACAACTTTATTGACTCTATTAAGGTTCCCTTGGCATGTCTAGTTATCAGTGTAAATTGCACTCTAGTGAATTTGCCCCATAGACTGATCCTGGCCCTTTGTAGATTTTTATGGCCCATCTCCAATTATTTTCTCTATATGGCAAAAACATTTTAAGACATACCAGAAAGGTGCAAGGCACCCAGTGTAGGACGGAAACTCCAGAGTCCATCAGTGTTGCTGCCTCAAGGGCCCTCACTCCATCCCCGGGCTCTCCGCCCCAGCCACAACACTAGCCGCAACTCCTTGTGCACCTTGTTTGTTCTTCTTGTAGCAACGTTTAGAGTCTCAGGTGGGGAGCAGGTCTGGGTCAGTTGGGCCAACAAGTGCTGGGCTCATTGAGTTTTTTCCTGTTGTCCAACTGGCCCAGTCCACGCTTGTAAGGAGACTTTTATTAAGTTAACCATCACTGTTTCATTTGTCAACCATTAACTGTTAAAGAAGAAGGAAAGGCTGGAGGCCCTTGGGGGTGTTAAACTTTGGGCACCCCCAAGTGATTGTATCTACCTACCTGAAACCCCAGGCCCTGCTCCTATCAGCAGAAGTCTGCATCTGCCCGGGCGTTTACACTCAATTGGGGGTGCCTAACATTTCTTCAATGAATTATAAATCCCAGCAACCTTCCTCAAAAGTTTTTGGATTCAGGGGATGGGCATTTAATGTTGACTCCCATGATATGTTTCACTTTTTCAAAGACAAGAAGAAAGTAGAATATTTTTAAAACCATGTCTTGCCTTAATCCTATCATTCAGTAGGGAAAATGAACATGCAGAAACCCTTCCAATACTTTCTTCTTGACATCTAGTACCACCAATCCCTCTTTTTTTTTGCAGGGAAAAGCACAAAAAACAGGACACCTTCCAATACAAACCCCTTTCATCTGCCTTTATTTATGAGGCACCAGTCTTGTTTTACCAGCTACCATTTCCAAAGAACCAGAGTTCTGAAAAAAAAAAAAAAAACTGGATAACACCAATAAGTTGAGTTACAAAAACCTTCCATGATTTATTCCTTGGGTGGTCCGTAGAAGATGGATGGTGTCACAAAGTTCTTGGATGCCATTTTTTATCTAGCAAATAACTGTAGTAATAAAGTTAAGGCCAAAGTTATTAACAGGTACAAAAGTACCTACCCGAGGTATATTGACCAGCAGAAAGGGAGACCAATAAACTGTCAAGGTTAGAGTATAGATAGGTAGTCTTTACTGAAGGGCAGCTGGGAGCTATTGAAAGAACCTGGGACACAGAGGGAATTGGGTAGATTTCAATACAAGCTAATGCTTACTGTATATCTCACCTTGAGGTGAGTGCATGTGGCTACAAAGTTCCAGGTCACAGGTTCAAACCCAGCAGAGAACAATAAATCAGAAGACCTGTCCAATAATTTTTGTAGACCTTTTTTCTACTATTTGAATTAACTGCGGTTTTCTCACCCCCTGGCAGATCGCATCCACTGCAGCCAGCTGGAGTCAGCTCCAGCCACAAAGAAATTTGCATGGAGGATGGTGGGGGGCATGGTCCGCACCAGGGCCTGCCCCCACCTAGTTCCTTTACTGATCTCAAAAATTCAACAGAACAATGTCAATTTTACAAATGCAAATTTCAGTGCCCAATGACACGTCCTTAATTGCAGATAATTATCTCCGAGAATGTGAAGTTGGTGACCCTGAAATGCTGAATTGCTTTAGGTGAGCTCATTTTTTTTAGCTATGTACCAATGCAATCCTCAAGGTGGGAACTGATCTCCAGTGGGGAACTTTCCTGAGACTTCTCAACACCACCAAATTAGATGAAATACTAATTATGGCAAGATAAAAAAGCCAATCTTCTCCAGTTCTCCCCTGTTACCTCGGGAGAGATAAACCCTTCAAGGCTGTCTCAGGCGAACAGGAGTGAGCTGTCATATTTGAATAATATCCTGCATCTAGATCATTTTTTTTTTCAATTTTACTCCAAGTTCACAAACAAGAAAATGATAACGAGGAAATACTGTAATGGAAGGCTGTGTAAATGAAATGGGAGATATAAACATTGTTGAAAATGGACTTTGATTGCAGATCAAAGGAGATTTAAAGAAAATACAGAAGATTATTATTATTATCAATATTAATAAAATTATTAGATAATGCAGAAAATGATTATTGTTGTCATTTTTATAAATAATTGTAATAATTGACATTATAATTGGTTTACATATTTTTGTTTAAACTATATTTAGATTTTAGATATTATATTGTTCATTAGTGATGAGTAGTGATGGGAGAATCTCACCCGTTTTGCCGAAAAATTTGCAAATTTCCAGCGAAATTCGAAACGAGTCGGTCAATCGCGACTCGAAACGTTGTTTCCGCCGCGTCGCAAAATAAAACGACGTGCGACTCGTTTTTTTTTGCCGAATTTTCGCTGGCATTTCGCAAATTTATTCGCCAGCAGGAATCGCGGGAATTCGCCGCGAATTCGCCCCTGGTGAATAAATTTGCCCATCACTAGTGATGAGCGATTTTTTTTCACCAGGCACGGATTTGCAGCAAAATTCTGCATTTTGCCACGTGCAATTTGTTTTCGAGAAACTGCAGCAAAAATCTGCCATGAAATATTTAGCAGCAACAAAATTGCAGCTGAGACAAAAAAAGTCGCCTTTAATGCATTTGGATAAAAAAGTTGCAGAGACAAAAAAAGAAATTGTCGCATGCGTAAAAATTTGTCGCACAGAAAAAAAATTGTGAAGGCCATTGATTTCAATGCGTTTTGTACATTTTTCACCACTTCACAAATTTTTTTCCAGTCTCGCAAATTTGACATGAGGCAGATTCGCTCATCACTATTGGTTATATTTGTTTTATTTATTTTTATTGCAGGTATGGAAACCGAAAACCTGTTATCCAGAAAGTTTCCAATTATGGAAAAGCTGTCTCCCAATCCCAAAGACTCCATTTTATCCAAATAATCCAAATTTTTACTATTTTCTATTTCCCTGTAATAATAAAACAGTAGCTTGTACTTGATCCCAACTAAGATATAATTAATCCTTATTGGAAGCAAAACCAGCCTATTGGCTTTATTTCATGTTTTCATGATTTTCTATTAGATTTAAGTTATGAAATTGCAGAAATATACATTAACCAGAAAACACCAGAAAATACCCTTAGCAAACCCCTGTTTGAGCAACAGCTTTTTTACAATAAAAGAAAAAAATTGATATATAATCTATATATTTTTCATACATTTTCTTATACAAAGTAATATGTCACCTCCAAGCGTTGAATACTAGTCAGTTTGGTCAAATTAAGTTTGAGAATACCCATATGTTAATGAAATATGCAATTATACTCTATTTCAGAATCTGTTCATCAAAGTCTTATCAACCCCCCGTGGAGAATTTTCTCATGTTATTCATTAAAGTGATAATAAATTATATATCTGTAACATAGATGTACATGGTATACTAGCACACTCTTGGATCTGATAGCATCTTGTAATTTAGTACTGTTGATTAATGTTTCTGTCTTCCTTACAGATTCTCAATCTATTTAATTAATAAGTTAAATGTATGAACTTGGAGGGGAGTCTATTTATTTTAAGGCCTAAGTTATGCCAAAAAAAATGTCAAAAATGGCCAAAGTTTAAAAATATTGCCACATACCCCAACTTTGGTAAATGAATTCAGCTTTGATGAAACCTAGACCTTCACTCGCTGTTATTTCTCATCACACACATTCACATTTAACGCCTGGGTGCGGAATCAACTCACAGCTGAGTGGAACTCGTATAAGTGTAGTTCTGCGTATTTATTTTATGAATAGTGAATAATTTCCATAGAAATTCGCGAATTGGCGAAAAATTCCCGAAACGAGTCGCAGCACGCTTTTGACGCACGTCGCATCAACTTTGGCGCGTCGCGTTGTTTCCGGCGCGTCGCGTCGTTTCCGGCGCGCATCGCGTCGTTTCCGGCGCGCGGCGAGTCGTTTTTGTCGCGTCTGCTTTTATACCCTTTGGCTTTTTATCACTTCTGGGGATAAATCAACAAATAGACACAAGATGTGTCACATATATTAATTAGTCGTTTTGATTCATTAGCAAGGCTATGTACTGATAGTACATGCACAACAGATAATATATTGAAATCACGACCCACTGCTGACTTCACTTATTGGATGGATTCCCTGATGATGGATTTGATGTTGGGGCCCAAACGAATAAATCCACTCATTATTTTTTTATAAGAACTGTGAGTGCAGTTGTTTTTCTAAAACTTTTTTATATATAACTTTTTATATACATATATTTATATAAATATATAATATGTAAAAATTATAATAAAAAAAATTAGGCGTTACTCTTCTAGATGTTCCTGAAAGTCCTACCTGAAATCCAAGTAAAGAATAAAATGCTTTTATTGTTTCATTTACTGTATAAATATGCTCAAGTCACTGGTCAATGGCCGATAAAGCAGCCATTATAACTTGGTCATCGCTTCAAGGTCTCTGAGAGGAACCATGACTAAATGTACTGTAGAGGTTTGAAATGAAGAAGTATAAAGGCCACTAAGTGTCTGGCTTAGGTCAGTGATCCACAACAGTGGCTCGAGAGTAACATGTTGCTCGCCAACCCCATTAGATGTTGCTCCCAGACGCCTCAAAGCAGCTGCTTCATTTTAAATTCCTGCCTTGGAGGCAAGTTTTGGTTGAATAAAAACAAGATGTACTGACAAACACAGCCTCCTGTATGCTCCCAGTCACACAGGGGCTACCACTAGCCAATCAGAGCCCTTATTTGTACCTCCTGGAACCCTTTTCATGCTTGTGTTTGTCCCCAACTCTTTTCACTCTTGAATGTAGCTCATGGGTATAAAAGGTTGGGGACCCCTGGCTTAGAATTGGGCCAAAGGGGCAAATGAGGACAAATGCCCCAATACTGCAATAAAGGCATTATTATTCTTAGTAATGAGTGGTGTTGTTCCATTTTCCAATTCTATGTATATGCCAGTGGTATGTGGCCACTGGGAGAACCTGCACTATGATAAAGAAAGAAGCCAAGTGGTTGTGCTTTCTAGACCCCTGGCTTTGAGACACAAACAGAAGGGCCAACAGGCATATCAATAAAGTGGGAATTATCCCTTAAAATATGCTCTACTTTCCCAGTTAGATCACTTGGATAAAAAAGACTGCAATTTGTGGATGATTGTTTGTTGAAAATGTTATTGCATTTGAATAATTACTTGATCACACGAGGCGCGTTAGCTTTGCCTATTCCACAAACCTGTATAAGCTCATAAAATTCATTTCATACTTACAGTCTTACCTACACAATCGTCATTGATAGTGATGGGCGAATCTTGGCAGATTTGCCGAAAAATTTGCGAATTTTTATCGAAATTCGCGAATTGGCGGAAAATTAGCAAAACAATGCACGTCTCGTTTTTGACGCACATTGCTTAGTTTTCAACCGTCGTTTTCGGCACACACTGCGTCATTTTCGTCGCGCGTCTCGGCTTTTTTTTTTCAGGCGAATTTTCACCAGGAAAATTTTTGTGGGTGTTTTGCGAATTTATTCGCCGGCTGTGAATCATGGGAATTCGGCGTGAATTCGCGGCTGTGGAATATATTCGCCCATCCCTAGTCATTGAATATGTAGGGGAGAGAAGAACTATTTATAAAAGTTGGCAAAAGTTGAGCTACACACCTCCAGGTCAAGGACATGACTGGGCCATACCTTTACCCCTGTATGGAATTTCTATACCAGCATCATTGCATATCTACATTCATGTACATTCATTGGCTGCTTGGATTGATTGATTTCAAGTGTCATTATTTTATGCATTAGCCTGAAACATAATTCCATTTTGCAGTCAGTGATGCCATGTATCAAGATGAATGTGCAAAAACAGATCAAGATCCTCGATCTGGACGGAATGCTTGAATATTCCCCAATGTCAAGACCAAATGGAGCTATTAAAGGACAAGTAAAGTGTAAAATAGAATAAGGCTAGAAATGCTGTATTTTGTATACTAAACATAAACATGAACTTACTGCACCACAAGCCTAATCAAACAAATGATTTATGCTTTCAAAGTTGGCCACAGGGGGCTGTCATCTTGTAACTTTGTTATACATCTTTGCAAGACTAGACTACATACACATGCTCAGTATGATCTGGGCTTCTTAGGGGTCGTCATAAATTATCAAAAAACAAAGCTGCTTGAGTTCTGCATGGCTGGTAAGTAAGGCAGGGGCTCCCCCTGCTGTTCATAAGTGACTGTTTCCCTGCAAGAAGTTAGGGACCGTCTGCAAATTCCTATCCACAGCACTAAATGAAGGGAGGATTTCACTGCATACAATCAGGTTTCTTATAAAAACGGTACACATTTTTTAATTAAAGTATATTGGAGATAGATTTCTTTTTCATTAAAGAAAGTATAAATGGGATTTTATTTCTTTGCCTTTCCTTGCCCTTTAATGAACATACTGTATGTAGTTGCTGTTGTTATTTATAGATTATTGTCAGGTTTTCTGATTCCAGTGTCTAGATGTCTTCAAACAGACAATGAAAATTTGCTGCACTCAATATGCCCTGCCTTGGCTCTCTTCCATCTAAGGGAAAATAAATAGAAAGCAAAAATCTACTTACTCTGAGTGTGGATATATGAGCTTCTGAAGCTAAACATAACTCCAAAATGCTATTATTTTCCTCTTAATTATTTCCCATGTATTACAATAAATAATGCGTCTCCTGCTGTGAGTAAAAAGGATATTACTAGTCACCTTGGAGTCTTGTTATATCCTTATTACGCACAGTAGGGGATACTTTATCCTTTATATCATGCTTGGGCTGTTCCTAACAGGCTGCCAATAAACACAGCCCTTCTGAGGGAAATAAAGTACACGCTTCCACAAGGCAATAAACACAGGGTTTCTCTGTATAAAGAACCATGTTTGCTCTCAGCCACAAATTAGATATGCTTATTTTTCTGTGGCTCTGCTGGCAAAAGGCAGATGAGCGTAACTGTAATCATCTGGGTGCTGGAGCAGAAATTTTGCTTCGTTCCTTCCGTCTGCCACTACATGACCTCAGTTATGGAAAAAATACTCTCCACACACAAAGGTGAGGCCCTAGAGCAGTGGTCCTCAAACTTGGCCCTCCAGCTGTTAAGGAACTACAAGTCCCACAATGCATTTGCTTGACTGTGGCTGTCAGACTCCATCATTGCATTGTGGGACTTGTAGTTCCTTAACAGCTGGAGGGCCACGTTTAAGAACCACTGCCCTAGTGTTAGTAATGATACAAAGGTTACTGTGTATCATTAAAGGGCTCATTACAGCCACAAGTGCAACTGAAAAGTGTTAGTTCTGATACAAATCTGAGCTCACAACGTCACTTTTTATGAAGCTTCTTTAGCCAAGCACAATTGTTGTCATTTGTTGTGCACTGGTTGTAGACTGTGAGCCATGGCATTCACCGACAATTGTGCCAACCCTCATACCAACAGCCCAGATCTGTCATTAATTCCAGGTTTCCCAGAACAGGCAATGTCCATGGATGCCCAATAAACTCATCCACCATTCCATTCCATACCATTGCTGTTTAAAAGGCCCAGAAATGAAACAATAACCACTATTAGACTTTATAGGGGGAATGTAATTAAATTCGCAAAGAGCAAAAGAATGCGCATCAATAAGATTAAAAAACCACATCTCGCAATGTAATATTGTTCCTTAAACTGTTATTGCATTGCGACTTTTCATTGCGCATTGCAAATTTTAATTGCGCACTCTTAAGAAGTGCTTGAAGGTGTCGTAATCTTTAGGAGCAAACATAACGACTTTTTCAGTAAGAAGTTTTATTACATTGACTGCGCATTGGCGCAAGCTGTAAAATTCGCAAACTCTCTTCCACTGTCGGAAGTGGTCGCTAAACAGTTTCCGGTTTCACAAAAGCTATATTAAATTTGCGCCAAGCAAACATTATTCGCACAGAGGCATAACTTTTCGCATTTCGAATAGTTTTTGCCTTACCGACTTATATTACATTCCCCCAAAAACGGTGTCCATATTAAAGGAAAATTATACCCCCCCAAACAATGTAGGTCTCTATAAAAAGATATATGTGTAAATAAACCATTTTCATAATAATATACTTTTTTTAGTAGCATGTGCCATTGGGTAATCATAAATAGAAAATTGCCATTTTAAAAAATAAGGACAGCCTCCTGGGATCCTAGGATCCAACGGTGCACACAAACATACCAAACAAACTATAAAGTTAGGTCACATGAGCCAATTAACAGACAGAGTTGTGTCTTTTGCTTCCACACTTCTTCCTGTTACAGTTAGAGTTGAACTATTTCTGGTCAGGTGATCTCTGAGGCAGCACACAGACCATCACTAGTGATGGGCGAATTTATTCGACAGGGGCGAATTCGCGGCGAATTCCCGCGATTCGCCGCTGGCGAATAAATTCGCGAATCAGCAGGAAAAATTCGGCGCCAAAAAATTCGCCGCCAAAAACGAGTCGCGCGTCGTTTTTGACGCGACGCGCCAAAAACGATGCGCCGCGCGCCGAAAATGACGCGATGCGTCGGAAATGACGCGACGCGCGTCAAAAACGACGCGCGACTCGTTTCGCGAATTGGCGAAAAATTTACAGAGAAATTCGCGAATTTTTCAGCGAAGCAAAACGCGGCCGTTTCGCCCATCACTAACCATCACCCAATGGGGGTTCAAGGCAAGAGATGTAAAAGGGAAATATTTACCTAAATATATATTCCAGTTTGATAAAATTCTTTAATCTGCCACTTCATTTGATATAAACTATCTGCTGCTCAAGTATTCATTTTGGGGTATAGTTTCCCTTTAACACCCTAAAAGTCTGACTTTGCAGTGGACTCTATTTAGAGATGCCCATAATGATAATGGGGAAAAATGTGCCAACTTTCATCTACACTTTGTATACGTAAGAGGCCCCTTGATACTCATTGATGGAGTTGTGGGCCCCTCACTCACAAGGTCTTGGCAATAAATGAATCTCCACTCTTGCTATAACCTCACTCAAAAGGTTTTCTTATGGTTTACTCAACGACAAACCATGTTTGCAGGCTCAGGAGTATATCTCTACTCATGCCACTATTTCTTTAACTTAACTGCTTCACATTCTTTTATTTAGTGCCCCAACATCCACAGCCCTCGGTACTGTACGACTGTTCCAAGGACTAGAAAGTAAATCCCAACCTCAAGGATAATGCAGACTATGCAACCTTCCATTCACCTAGGACACCCTTTGCATGATGGGAGAATCTGTATTTCATCAATAGTTGTGGAGCAGGGAGCCAGCTTAATGTCTAACAGTTTAAAAATTTCAACTTCTGCCACACAAAAAATCAACATCATAAATATTGGGAAAAGAAAATATATATATATATATATATATATATATAATATATATATTTAAGAGGCCTCTAGACTGAAGACCAGTGGCAGACATTACAAAAGTAGATGCAATCGACTTTAATAAAACTATGCCAAAGGGTCAGAGTAGAAAGAAGAGTTTGGGTAGGAAGGAATGAAAATATGCCAAGAAGTGGAGAAGTGGAGACACAGATAAAGGCTTCAATCCCTACTAGTGATGGGCTAATCTGACTCATTTTGCTTGGCTAAAATAGTAAAAAATTTGGGTGACAATTTTTTTTTGGCGCATGACAATGCGCATTAAATATCAGATACAGAAGGAATCTAATGATGACTGATGATGGACTGAGGTGACTGGATGATGGTCAGTCAAAAGTAGGGTGAAAGTGGAGAATTCCCTTCAGAACAAGAGAGTAAGACCCAAATGGTTAGGGATGGTGAAAATATGTGACATCCAGTGGGTACTGTGGACCTCACAACCACACAAAGCTCCAGATGTGATTTCACAGGTACGTACCATGTCCCTCTGTTTGAACCTCCTGGCTGTGGGGTCTCCCCTCGTCAATGGTGAGCTCTAAGGCAGATTTCTATGTTCAGAATTCTGCCAAGAAGTATTGGTGCCTTAGGCAAGGAGACCAGAATGTCCACCTGATGTACCCCTGACCAGCCGGCCCAACCCCCATACCCCACTCCTTAGACCCATACCCCCACTCCTTAGACCCATACCCCCGCT
>CM044440.1:131019550-131044732 GCA_024363595.1 Xenopus borealis | reverse complement strand
TCCGGAAGTTCGCGAACAGGTTCGCGAACTTTTTTTCGGCGGTTCGCGCCATCCCTAGTGGGAGCCAGAGGCCCCCACTGACACTTCTGGGACATACATTCAAAACAAGTTTGCCATCCCATTTACTGGCAGCAGATATGGTAACGCTTATTGATGCAACGTAGTAACAAAAATCACACCGGCACACAGGAATTAGTAAGCAGGGAAACCCTTGCCAAACTTTACTGCGGAGTGCAACGTTTCGGAGGACACGCCCCCTTTGTCAAGCATGTGAATCAAGGTGCAGACATTACATTTAAAATAAGACCAATTAAAGTAATTGGAAGCAACTGTGTAAAGTGCATAGTGCAAAAATTATCACAATAGAAAAAAAGTATTTTCAATTCTAATAAGCAAGTGTTAAATTAGTTACAATATTATAAATATCCAATAAAAGATTACATTGTTACAAGTATACTGTGTTACAAGGTACGCTTATTGATGCAACACACTCTGGGAACCCTGACACTACCGACAGGTTCAGAATAACAGCAGCTCCAGTGTTCCCCAGTAACAACAGGCACAGTTGTGCACCATTCATTAGAAGAGGCAGGGTAGATGGTGCCAATATGAGCTCGATGTCTATTGTAGATCATTTGGAAATTCCCTCTTAGGTGTCAACGCAGCAGGACACATGGAATCAGTATACGGCCCAGCCATTTACTCAGGAAGGATTCTGTCATTTTAACTGGACCAAAGTGTAATCTGATCTCCTGGGCTAGGCTTAAATCTGTATATGCATAAAGTTCCACATAAAATGGGGGTGCACTAAAATCAGCCAATGAAAATGCACTGAAACAAGACCAGAACTATCCACATCTGCATAACTCTCTAGAGGAGCCCACGGGGCCTAATTGTGTCTTAAATACAACACCCAAACTTTAGTCTCGTCATCCACTGCATTATAAGGGCTGACTCTCTCAACATTGGTGATCATCAACCAGAGGCTTGTGAGCAATGTGTTGTTAACCAACCCCTTCAATGTTGCTCCCTGGAGCCTCAGAGAAGGTGCTTATTTTTCAATCCAGGCTTGGAGGCAAGTTTAATTGCATAAAAAAGATTTATTGTGGAAAAGAGCCTCCTGTAGGCTGCCAGTCCACATAGGGGCTACCAAATAGCCAATCACAGCCCTTATTTGGTACCAAGAGGAACTTTTTGGATGCTTGTGTTGCTCCCAACTCTTTTCTGAATGGGATCATGGGTAAAAAAAAAACCCTCATTTTACATCAATAATAACTGCATCCAAAGACAGAGGCCTCCCAAACATTACCCCCCACTAAAATATGTAAACATCTGTGAAGAAGAGTTATGCTTCACATTCATAAACAATTTATCACCTCCAGAATGCCTGAGCCTACTAAATCCTTTTTGCTCCACTCTACCAGAAAGGGAACCACACTAGCCAGGCTTTAATGCCCAATATCCATGGCTTAGATGCTGGACCAATCCCTAGATAAATACTATCTATATTGGTGCATTTGCAGAGAGCTTAAAACAAACTTAATGATTACAACCTCAGAGTAACATATTTTGAGGCCATGGCAGAATTAGAGTAACATATCTCGGGGCTATTACCATTCAGGCCCAATACTTGGAAAATCTCATTAATCATGTGAAAACAGTGACCCTGTTGGGTCTCCTGCTAATAAAGGGGTTAAATGTAACTTTATATCTCTTAAGAACTTGACTGATCCTGACTGACCCCACTTAGAAAGATCCAAATTGGGGTTGTGACCTAAATGTTAAAAAAAACAATGTTATGCAAAATGAGCCTTGGGACCAGAGCTACTGACACTGAGCCCATAAAATGTAATTTGGGGACATACAAAGGGAAAGAAAATCTATTTCTATCAGATGTTTTAATTAGAAAGATGAATTTTCTCTGTTGGCTTAAATCACTTATTGGCATTTGTTTTCTCACTGGAGCGTATTTATTTTCATTGTATTTCTGAGTACAAGTAACCCCAGTCAGAATGGGCAAATCCCAACATATTAGTTAAGCAAATGGAAATGGCATGTGTAAGGCTTATTGGTGGAGCAAACTTTTAACAACAAATAAACCCAAAGCAATGCCAATATCTACTGTGCAAATGGGACCTCACTCTATTTTTTGCACATCTTGACTGTGTGCAATGCTATAAAGGCTCCTGCCTAGGGCTCCGTAAGTTCTAGGGGGGCATATTTAAGGTAGAAGACCCTCATCACAGCAGCACGAGGACATGGCAAGACAGATTCTGACCTATGGACCTTCAGTTGTTGTTAAACTATAATTCCCGGCACCTTTTGACAGCATTAGTGTAGAGTGATGGTGACATTTGAAGTAAGAAAGCAAGTGATGGTCCACAGTCATAAAAAGATGATTCTCAGAACCTTAAATTACAGACATAAATATATTTTTCATGAAACTGCTTTATATTCAGAGCACAACTAGACCTCCAATACTTTCAGCAGTGGCTTAACTAGACGTTCCTGGGCCCGACAGCAAATTCATTTTATGGCCCCCAACTAGGGATGCACCGAATCCACTATTTTGGATTCGGCCGAACTCCCGAATCCTTCCCGAAAGATTTGGCCGAATACCGAACCGAATCCGAACCCTAATTTGCATATGCAAATTATGGATGGGAAGGGTAAAACATTTTTTACTTCCTTGTTTTGTGCCAAAAAGTAACGTGATTTAGCTCCCTGGCCCTAATTTGCATATGCAAATTAGGATTCGGTTTCGGTTCGGCCAGGCAGAAGGATTCGGCCGAATCCGAATCCTGCTGATAAAGGCCGAATCCTGGCCAAATCCCGAACCGAATCCTGGATTCGGTGCATCCCTACCCCCAACATATCCAGAAGTTTAGGGCCAGAAATAGAAGTAGGCAGAAGAGCAGGGCCGATTCAGGATCCTAAGCTGCCTTGATGCCTGTGATGCCGCAGCCCCCTCTCCACCACTCTTCTACACATCTACCATCAGAGAAGGTCTGGGGGGGGGGGCGCATCGCTAGTGCAGATGGCCCAATTGCACTCTCATGCACTACAAGAGCAGAATTTCCTATTTAAAACACAAGCATTTAGCTGTTTAAGTTACCAGAAGTGGCGTTTTGCCCCTGCAGAGGTTGTACTGCTTACCAATATATGTTGAAGTTGATCATTAATTAGGCATCATGGGCCCCCCTATAATTCCTGCCCCCCCCTGAAGCTGCAGGGTGGGCTTCCTCTATAATTGTGCCCATGTGAACTACCATGTTATTATCTCCCATCTTATAACTACTGCCAATTCCCCATATCTGTACCCCCCAAAGACAACACTCTTTCACTAGAATGACCATGGGAAAATAGGACCTGAAATCACTATTAATCCTATGACCCTAATTTGCCTTTTTCTAAGTTTACACATATAGTTGTACAAGATACTAGTTTATGGCACTTGTGGGGGCAGGGATTGGTATTTGGCAAGGACAATCACTCCACAGGTGGAAGCAGCTTCTAGTTGGGATGTCAGGCATCAGTAAGTTAAATTAACTACAGTAGTTAAGGATTTAGTTTCCCTATTGCCATCCGTGAACTTGTGAAGGAAACATTCGCTCAAGGATACATTTATCATAGCGTAATTGATACTCTAGCTAATTAAGGAAAGTCTGGGAGGATTTAAATAAACTTGTGTTATGGGATTTAACGTCAAAAGGGTATAATATGATAGTCATTAACATCACAATGGCTATTTCTGCCAAAAGCAGTTTATAAATGATAGTGGTTAGTTTTTTTTAAATGAGACCATAGAGAATATAATGCAGTCTAAGTCATACAGAAACTTATATCATTTAATACAGAAGTCCCTAAAGGCAGCCATTAGCCTCCCTAGAAATACTGGATTTCTTTTAATAATATACTGAATATAAATACTCTTATAGGACCTGTCATGGAGGTAACCTACCAAAGTCCAGTAAAGACTAAGCCACAGCAAGTTCATGAATAGTCACCCAGCGCCAATGATCCATTCTGGAAAGTTAAGTTGCAAATGGGTCTCTGGCCATTTAAATTTATCTTTCAGTACTTAGTAGTAAATAAACTAGAAAACTTAAGTACCTTTTTTTTACAAATGGTCAAAACAGAATTCAGAACCTATAATGAAAGTAGTAAAAATAGTCAAATTTGTATAAATTACTCCATCAAAACTTCATTTTCAATAGGAACGAGATTTTTTTTTTTCCAAAACAGGAAAAAAAGAATCATGAAAAATGTATTCCCATTTTTGAGAACCCATTCTTTTACTTTTCCCTTCAGCTTCAATCGAAACTTTTTGCCGTTTTACCAGGTGGCTCCTACCTTGATGGAAACTGTCACCATGTGTCCAAGTGAACATTGAAATTAATTGTAATGAAGATGCAAGTGGGCCTGATCTCTAACATCAGTATCATCATTAATATTCCAAAGATGTACCTGTGGGAAAACCTTTTCCATAAGATTAGAGGGTTGAAACTAGCGATGGGCGAATTTATTTGCCAGGCATGGATTTGGGGGGTGAATTTTTGCACTACGCCACCTGCAATTGTTTTGGTGAAACTGCTGTAAAAATCTGCTCGTGAAAAATTTTCTGACACCCATTGACTTTAATGCATTTGGACAAAAAAGTTATGCTTGTAAAAATTGTCAAGCGCATTAAAAATTTCACTCAAAATTATTCTGACTTTGATGCATTTGGACAAAAAGTTGCATGTGTAAAAATTGTCACATATAAAAATTGTCACGCATCAAAAATTATTTTGACGCCCATTGACTAATGCTTTTTGAGAATTTTTCAGTTTCACAAATTTTTTCGGAGTTTCACAAATTTTTTGGCAAAGTGAAACGGGATAGATTCACTCATAAATAGTAAAAGCTTCAATGAATGGACCAAGCAGTATAGGACTGGGGTGCCAGGGGCCTATCACAATCCTTCGCTCCATTTCTCTTCTTTGTACTGGCACAGAAGGGAGCAATGCCCGTGGTAGAAGCATTTAAAGACAAATTATTTGGTGAGAATGACATCAACAGAGCTATTCTTGGTTTCCTGGTGGGCCAGTTGTAGACATGAAAGACAAAAGACCCCATCTATGCAAATACACTCACCATGGGTAAGATGGGTTTGGGTGCACATGCCCCAAACCCACCATACAACCAAATACTCTACAGTCTACTCTTCCTGGTCGTGTAATTACCCAAGTGGGCAAAGGACCAAGTTCACCCTTGGTTTGGGAATGAGATGTTGAAAAGGCAGGTGTACCCATACTTTTGGCAATATAGTGTAGCTTCAAAAATGGTTAAATTTATGGTAATTGAACACTAAAAACATACATATGGGGAAACAACACCTCTGATTGTTAGGTATGGCATATGCCAAATGAACCACTAAAAATACTGAGCAAATTATTACTTTTTGCTTCTGCCTCTTACTTTGTTTCAAAACATAGCATGGAGATATTTTTTTTTAAGACCACATAATATTCAAGATGATATTTTCCTTTTCCAGTGTATCAATTTTTTCACCCCAGGGGAAAAATACATCACTTTAGTCTTTTTGTAATTACATTTCTTGCACCGTCTCCTAGCTACTGCATTTGACTGATGATTGCAGCACAAGACCTATTAATGATGGGCCGGACACATGTTGCCAGTGTCAGATTTTTCTGGTGTCTCTTCAATGAAGTCAGAGAATTGTTGTGTTTTGTTCAAGAGAATATTAGGAGATGATCCAGATGTTTGTAAGCTAATGGATTCTGATTGAAGCCATTCGTTTTATTTTAAGTGCCTTAGTAGAATCTGAAAGGTTTAGAATATTTGAAGCAGGCCATGTACAGCTTTATATCTCAAAAGTTCTTGGGTTCCCAGATGATAGTTTTGGCACAGCTCAGCTGCCATTTTGGTTAAAAGGTCTTGGATGAGCTATAATCCATATCTCAATATTTATACTGCCCTGTTTACTTATAACCTTGCTATAAGGGTGGCATGACCAAATGAGGTTTTGGAACCCTCCAAAATTGTTGATATATATGAATGCACCATCAGTTCAATATAATAACTTACCCTGGTGGTCTAGTGGGGGAACAGCAGGGGAAGCTGCCACGTCTATCTCCTAGCGATGCTGGAGCCAATTCCTTAGGTCATGCATGGTGCACTTCCGGGTTATTTAAATGCGTCATCACGTCAGCGTTCATTGGCATGAAATTCAAATTATTTAAAGTGCAATTAGGCTAGTGTTCTTTGTCTGTTATAGGTTTCCTCCTAGCGAGTTTCCTGGTGCCTTGTATAGCTTCTGATTGATTCTAATACCTGTTGTGACCCCTGCCTGTATTCTGACGATTCTGACTTCTGTGATCCTGACCACTTGCCTGATTGTACTCCGCCTTCCCCAATCCGGCCTGATCTGACTACAATCCTGCCTAATGCCTTGTATCACGACCTTCTGCCTAAAAACTCTGCTAACAGTCGTGCCCCATTGCTGGCCAGAACTTTCGCCTGTACCTCTCGTTTAAGTCCAGTTGGCATCTCAGTAACTGAGGGCTCCTCCCGAAGTCAAAGGCGGTCACAATACTGGTGAAGCACTAGCCATGACCAGGGTGCTTGGCATTTGTTCTGGTGTTGGGTGCCGATCGTGATACTCAATTACTCTTCCAGATTTGAAATGAGTTTCTCCCACCTCATACCACAAAGCTCTCCTCATCGCTAACCCTGTAATTTTACCTTGTTCCTTGCCTTCTGGGCAGGATTTTTTTTCTTATAGAATTATGGAATTATGGAAATGATGCCCATAGACTTTAATGCATTTTGCCGAAGTGAAACAGGTCAAATTCACCAATCCCTACTCTTGGATTCATTAATTCTCTTGGAATTAGAGTTGCTGGATCATGATAAAGTATCATAATTACTGTCAAGGCCTGTAAAGAAAGTGGCAAACTTATAGCAGATACCAAATGTAATGAACAAATGATCCTACTCAGTTAAAAATGTGTACTACAAAACTATGGGTTCAAGACATGAAGTATCATGATTATAGACCACTTTTTCAGGAGTTTGTAATGCTTTAACATTACTTCTTTTTTCTTGAACCTCTTACTTGACTGAGTGCCGCATGAGAGACACCAAGGGGCAAATTTACTATTATTCCCCAAAATTAGCTCGACCAAATTCGAAATTCGATAATCATTCGACCATCGAATGCTTATCGAATTGTTTTAGGCTATCATTTTGCTTGATATCCGATTTCTCGATGAATTTGTACGATCGGATACCGATCGTTCGATTTCACAAAAAAATCAAATTCGATTGAATAACGATCATACAAATTTTTTGTGAAATCGGATATGCAAATTTGGCCTCTTTGATCATCGAATATCAAATATCGAATAGATCGAATGATCGGATATTTGATTATTCGATCATTCGATGATCGAGGAATCAAAATTTTAAATTTATTCGACTGCCTACTTCGCCAGATTGAACCTACCGAATTGTAATAGAAGCCTATGGGAAGCTCCCCATAGGCTTCTGAGACTAAGTCCTGCTCGAATACCATTCATACGATCAGAGCGTTCGATCATTCGAATCGTACGAATTTTTCGGACGCTCAAAGGAAATTTCACAATTTTTTCGTGAAATCGATCAATCGGTATCCAATCGTACGAATTCATTGAGAAATTGTATAGCGAGCAAAATGATAGCCTAAAACAATTTGACAAGCATTCGATGGTCGAATGCTTATCGAATTACGAATTTGGTCGAGCTTATTTTGGGTAATAATAGTAAATTTGTCCTTATGAATGTGGAAGCCTATATTGAGTTTGTCTAGTATAATTTGGGGGTTTTCACTTTATTTAAAGGGAACCTGTCATGGGAAAAAAACATTTTTTCAAAACACATCAGTTAATAGTGCTGCTTCAGAAGAATTCTGCACTGAAATCCATTTCTCAAAAGAGCAAACAGATTTTTTATATTTCATTTTGAAATCTGACATGGGGCTAGACATTTTGTCAATTTCCCAGCTGCCCCAAGTCATGTGACTTGTGCTCTGATAAACTTCAATCACTCTTTACTGCTGTACTGCAAGTTGGAGTGATATCACCCCCTCCCTTTCCCCACCCAGCAGCCTAACAACAGAACAATGGGAAGGTAACCAGATAACAGCTCCCTAACACAAGATAACAGCTGCCTGGTAGATCTAAGAACAACACTCAATAGTAAAACCCATGTCCCACTGCGTACTATTCAGTTACATTGAAAAGGAAAAACAGCAGTCTGCCAGAAAGCAGTTCCCTCCTAATGTGCTGGCACAAGTCACATGACCAGGGGCAGCTGGGAAATTGACAAAATGGCTAGCCCCATGTCAGATTTCAAAACTGAATATAAAATAATCTGTTTGCTCTTTTGAGAAATGGATTTCAGTGCAGAAGTCTACTGGAGCAGCACTATTAACTGATGTGTTTTAAAAAAAAAAATGTGTTTTCCCATGACGGTTTCCCTTTAATAGTTCCTTTTTAAACAAGACTGGCATGGGACAACCAAAGGTTTTTTTTTTTTTTTCAATGTCAAGCCATTGTGCCTCCCCATTACAGATACATTCAATGAGCACAACTTTATTTAACGCCAGGTTAAAGACTTGTACAGATGCTCAAAGTCATATCAATTTCAAGCCCCAGTTATGAACCCAGCGGGCTGCTCTGTCCATGGGGAGGTGAAAAAGCCCCTTTCCATTCACATAACCCAAACAGGTTACTGATACATTGGACCCCCACCCTCCCCGTGAGACACCAGCCATGAGAAATTATATTAACTCTGTTTAATGATCTGTAAATGTGTCAGGACAATGCCACCTAGTGACATCAATGGCTCCTTCTTTGTGAGACGTCTCAATGGCGGATCCCCAGCAATCTAGACTATAATTACTGCTAATGTGATTTTGTTCTTTTTCTTTATTTTCCAGGGAAAACTGAACTCGACTCGCACTACTTTAGGAATTGTGTTAAGTGTTTTTTCCCTGTGTGTTTGTACCATTGTAAATGTTACCGCCAGGCTTCTTAATGCTTTAACCATTTTGCCTCCCTAATAAGAAATCCAAAGCTATTGCTACCTGCAAGCTGCCAATGATTCTGATAGTAATTGTTGTGTTTTTGGCTGTTATATGTTTGTTGTAGAGGACTATTATTAGTTCAATAATTTGTATGATATGAAATCATTGGATCAACTATGGCTGCTCCCACTGATTAGTATATCTCTGTAAATAATATTCCCAATATGTGTTACTGATCATTTTAATAAAGGATAATGTAACCGCTACTTTAAATTATAAGGATATTAGTGACTATAAAGAAGCTTAATGATACAGGATAATGTACCCCCTACTGTAAATGATAAGGATATTAGAAGTCACTGAGGGGTGTGACCATATAAAGGCACAAGGCTGCAGGCTGAGTTATACAGGGAACTCTGAGTATCACTCATGTATTATAAGGGATAATGTACCCCCTACTGTAAATGATAAGGATATTGGAAGTCACTGAGGGGTGTGACCATATAAAGGCACAAGGCTGCAGGCTGAGTTATACAGGGGGGAACTCTGAGTATCACTCATGTATTATAAGGGATAATGTACCCCCTACTGTAAATGATAAGGATATTAGAAGTCACTGAGGGGTGTGACCATATAAAGGCACAAGGCTGCAGGCTGAGTTATACAGGGGGGAACTCTGAGTATCACTCATGTATTATAAGGGATAATGTACCCCCTACTGTAAATGATAAGGATATTTTTTTTTTTTTGGGGGGGGCTATGGGATAAGGATATTTTTTTTTTTTTGGGGGGGGCTATGGGATTCTTTTCTCATGCCCACTTGCATGTTTCATTTTTAATCAAATTTTGTTTGAATTCTATTCTTGCTGTTTGATAAATATAAAATTACAATGCAATGTTAATTGAAAGGTTTATGTGAAACCTCTCTGAAATATAGAAGTGAGGAATATTCCAATGAATCTGCTTTGCCCAATTACACCCCTGCAAGAGCTAATATGACAAATTGCATTGAGAATAATGTTCTTTCATTTGTTAGGATTAATTTTAAAAGAAACAGCCCCCAAAGAGATAAAAATCAATTTAATGCATGTTCCCAAATTGTGTTAAAGGAATCAGATTGCTTTATCTTATTGCCGCTTCTGCTTTATGAATATCAAACCTCCCATTATAGGAATTTGCAGGTTATTTGAATCTAATTTTTCTTTTTAGATGCATTAAGAATACAATACATTTTTACAATGTAAGGATCCAAAGCAATATTTTATATTTAATATGCTTAAATATCCTTAATTGCAAGTCTTAACCCTTAATTTCTTCAATTACTAGGTTTTCTAAAAACTTATATATATATATATATATATATATATATAAAAATACATAGAGTATATGGTCATAAGTATATGGACATCCCTTCTAATTACTGGAATTGGCTATATAAACCATACCCATATGATATCTGGCACAGATTATTAAATTTTTGACAATTTCATTATTATTAATTTGTGCCAACAGTTTGGGGAAGGCTCTTTTAGTATCAGCATAATAAAGCCACCCAAAAATAAAATCAGATCCTAACCCAATAAGTTTGCACAAATGAGAGTTTAAGAACATGACTGGCCTACACAGAGTCCTGACCTCCTTAACCCCTGTGAGAGGAACTGGAATGATGAGCCAGGTCTGATGTCCACCACTGGTGTCCAACTTCACTAATGCTCTTGTGGTTGATGGAAGCAAATTCCACCAACGAGGATCCAACATTTAGTACCAACAAGGATCCAACATTTAGTACCAACAAGGATCCAACATTTAGTACCAACAAGGATCCAACATTTAGTGGGGACCTTCCCAGAGGAGTTGAGGTTAAAAGGTGCAGCAAAGACAGGAGCAACTTCAAATAAATCCCATTGGAACTAGATAGGTATGTTGGACAGCCCCATGTGTCCACATTCCTTTAGTCAAATACCGTGTGTTTATTGAGTTCTCAAACTCAAGCAAAATTGGTCTTATCATTTCCTCCTTCTAAAAATTAATATCACCTACCGAAACCTCTTCTCATTTAACTTTCAGTCACTTCATTGATGTGTTCATATAGTTGAATAACCATAAAACCATGCTACTGCCATATCTGTTTTACAATGTTTATTGTGCATCAATTGAAGAAGCATCATGGAAGCATCAACAATGTTCCAACATCTAGAAGGAACCTTCCCAGAAAAGTAGAGGGTAAAAACTGTGTTAGCAGCAAAGTGAGGAGCAATTTTCTACTGAATACCCTTGGAAATGGATTGAGATGCTGGGCAGCCATGTGTCCACATTCCTTTGGCCATATAGTGTATATTTATTGAGTTCTCAAGCACAAGCAAAAGTGGTCTTTTCATTTACATCTACTACAAATAGTGTCATCTATCCAATTCAGCCGCTTCTTTCAACAAGACTTCAATGATGTGCTCATATAGTTAAATAACCATGAAACTATACTCCTACATAACTGTTTCAGAGTATCTATATCCCAAGAAAGGGCCGTTCTGCATTGGGGGGCAAAGGCCACTGACGGAGTGCATCTTGGCTTTCCTAGATACAGTATCTCTGGAATCCCAGCCTGAAAGTCAGCTAATGAACATACAACTCTTTCTAAGACTACTAAAAATGTATTGGCAGATACAGCAATATTTTACTAAATATCGATCTTTTTCAGACCTCCTCATCCTCATCACCCTCCTATGCTAAAATACGCCAGCGTTTTTTTGGGACTTAGAAAAAATTTTACATTTTTTTTTCCAACCTCCTATCTATTGTATTGAACTTCGCCTGGTCTGACGAAGTTACGATCCTTCGTCAGTGCGCAACTTCAACTGGCATAAGGGTGCAAAGTTGCGCAAGTCTATCTACTTCGCTAGCGAAAATTCGTCAGAGTCCGTGTTAGTGAATTTGCGAAGTTGCGAAATGACGTCATGCTGGCGAATTAGCGATAGTGTTAGACGCTTCTCGTTTTAGTGAATTTGCCCCATAGACTCCATTATATGAAATAATCCACATTTATATGCTTTTCTAGTAGTCTTCAAGTATGAAGATCCAAATTAAGGAAAGATCCCTTATCCGGCAAACCCCAGGTCCTGAGCATTCTGGATAATAGGTCCCATACCTGTAGTATGGTCACAGCCAAATGTTGCAGATTCTGACTACATACATGTACATGTGCCCTGAAATAATGCTCATATTAGGAGGCCCATTTATTAAAGGTCGAATTTCGAATTCATGTCAATTTTATTAATCTAATAAATTTGAATATAGACTCACAATTCCACTGGTAGGTTATTTAAAAAAAATTTGAACGCCTAAAAAACAAATAAAAACTCGAATTTCAATTAAAAAAAAGTCAGGAAGGCAATTAAAGGACATGTAAAGCCTACCTTTTCCTATCATGTATATAACTTGGGCATATATTACCCACCCAAGCTACATCATCTGTACTGCATATACCCACTCCCTTTGACAGCACCTACATAAACAACAGCTTTCCCCTTGCGGCCATTTTTCCTCTGACATATTATCAGTAACATTGACATCTGCAAACAGGACATGTATGCTGTAAAGTTCATGCAATGCAGAATGCAGGTTTACACAGGTACAACATACTTTGATAAAAAAAATTCTGCTGGGTTTGAGTACTGTAATGGTTAAGCTGAGTTTAGGAGAGGGTTTTAGGAGAAAAACATAGCTAGATCAGACAGCTAGAATTGCTATCTCTTCATTGGCTGTTAGACTGGAGGGTGTGTTTAGTAACCTGAACTGAAAAGAACCGAGCATGCTCATAAGTCAAGCATCAAAGCAAATTCCTGAGGGAGGGGGCTGAGTGGGCTAGAGGAGGAGAAGGATTTCTAAGTCATTGAGGGGATGTTGCAACCTTACTGTTATCCTTTTAACAACCAGAGTGGCAGTTATCTACTGCCTTCACTGATTACATTTTTGTGGAGGGGGTTTACACGTCCTATAACATCTTCAAATGGGTCACTGGACCTCTGCCATAGACTTCAATATGAACTTGATATACTAGGTATGATAAATCTTGAATCTGAATTTGAGTTTAGATTATTCCCAACTTGAATTTGTGAGTTTTGACCAAAAATCCAACTCCAAAAATGCAATTAGATCTGGAATAAATCTGCCCTAATTACTGGCCCCTGCTATCTAATGTAAAATATTTAAAATTAAGCTGATACAATCAACATTTGATTGGTAAAAAAAACTCTTGCAAGTGGTAAAGGCAATTTGAGAGTGTAAATAACAAAAACTTGTAACTATTGGAAAAGCCATTACTATGGTGCTTTGCCCCATGCAGAGAAGTCTCTAAGTTTTCAGATGAAGCCTGTTGACATGCCCCAAGGTGTAGTTGCGCTACACTGTGTAGCTGAATGTAGTACAGAGCATGAGTATAAAAGTAGACGAGGATGCTACAGGCAGTTCTCTCTTGTGTGTCTGTCCCCTACTGCTCTTCCAACATCTTGAAACTTTTATTCTAAACAGTTTAATTACCAGTTCTTCTGCCCCCTCTTCACCCTCATCCTGAATTAGACATTTTTATATGTTGATAAAATGTAGAGTATACAAAATGATCTAAGCCCTTCAAAAAGAATAAGAAAAGCAAACAAGAACATGAAACCAAGAACTTTTACTCAGTGTTTAATGGTTTCAGATGAGAAAATAACAATGCAAGTTGGCACAAGAAAGCCTAGGAATGACCACTTGCCTTGAGGAGATGTTACTGGCAGGACTTCCATTGAGTCTGGCACCTAAGCACACAACTTACGTGCACCTAGTGAACCGAAAACTAATGCCACTTTTGATGCTGAGTGCTCTTGGTGTGAAGCCATTCCTTCCACACTCCACACACTTACTTGTGTAAGGGAACATCCTTAGGGACACATTTTGGGTCATCCTGAATGTAAGGGAAATGAATATAACCCAAGCACCCCTCACTTGTGTAAGAGAACCATCTTTCTTATTTGTCAGATGTGAGGGTTGCCTCTGGACATAAGGATAATTAGAGTAACCACAGCTTGCCTCGTGGCCAGTTCCATGGGATTTTTGGGCCACCAAGTCATCTTATAACACACATAGCAAAATTGGGTGTTTTGCTGCCCATAACTGCCATGAAAACACCTTGCATTGCCCATGTTGGTGTCCAACCTGAATGACCATCATCTAGGTGTTTTCATGAGTTACCCATAAACAGCAACAGAATGGGGGACAAAAAGGGTAGATTAGGTGGGTAGGCTAAATACAATACATCTATATTGCCTTTGTTATCACATTAATAGGTTTCTCTTGGAATCCTGTGTAACTTAGGGGCACATTTTGGGTCATCCTTAATGTAAGGAAAATGAATACAAATCAAGCTACCCTCACTTCCGGGCTGGCGAAATTCGCCGGCTTAAAAATTCATCGAAATGCCACAGATTTGCCCATCACTAAAAGTAACACAAGCTTGCCTCATGGCCAGTTCCACGGGATTTAAGGGCCACCATTTGCAGCTTATAACACAAATAGCAAATGTGAGTGGTTTGCTGTCCAAAAAATCCATTTCCATTGCAGCCCATGAAGGTGTTTTTTTGTGTGGACCTTACTCGAATATCCCGTTTTTTTTGCCATAAACAGCAATGGTATGGGGGACAAGAGGGCACAATGGGCAGTAGGCTTAATACAAGAAGTCTGTATTGCCCTCATTATCACAGTAATGGGTTTCCATTTGAATCCTGTGTAACTTGGGGCCACATTTTGGATGAGCATGAGGAATGCAGTCAGTCTTTACAGCTGTGAAGTTTTAACATGTCTTTCACTATTTCTCCTCCACAGTTTGGCTGTAGGCACTGAATTTTATGCTGCCTAACTGAAGTTAATTTATGAACGCTGTGTCACATATATATTACAGGAACGGCTCATGTGAGTCCACCCCTCCTAAATTATTTTTACAGAATCATAGCCCCTTAATACAGTAAGCCCTGTGACATATTATTGCTAGGCATGAGTGGCCTGTCTGTGCCAGATTTATGCCGATTACAGTAACCACTGTTTATGGCCTTGTTCAAAATCCGCCCAAGTTGTAATACCATTTTATTACATTTTATGGCCGTCAAATTGCGCCCGCCAACAATCTCTCTTGTCTTTAAATAATGACATCAAATTAGGAGGAAAATATGTTCCCAGTTTGTTGGGTGTTGAGTGCAGATGTAGTGCCGGCAGAGTGACCTAATACAGAATTCAATTTTATGGATTATTTCTAAATGAAATAATATAATATAAATAATAATATATATTATTATAATATAATAATATCATTGGGCAGATATATGCCACTTGTTTCTTGGGGGCTGTGTGTTGGTACAGGGTTGTCAAGCTGGGACAGTTTTCTATGGAGTTCTGGTCTTGTGCCCTGTAAACCCAACAACATATCTGGTCTCCCCAAGTCCTATCTGATCAATATTGGTCACAAGGACTTTACAGCTGGGTTCCAGATCCAGTATAGGAATAGGCAAACAAGTTATGTACCCTGCGTCTAATTTTATGGTGAGCCAACAGTGGGCTGTGGAGGGCTTTGTGGACCAGGCAGTGGCAGTGCTGTGAGGGTGGAGGGTAGGGTTGTTGTGTAGACCAAGTGAGGGTTGGTGGGTATGGATGGGAGTGAGTGTGGGCTAGTAGACAGGTTCCCAGATCAAGTATTATTGCCATGCCATCAACACTACTTGACCCAGCTCTGCTGGCTTCACAATCTGAACACATCAATGTATAGTCAACATATTGGTATTAGTCCTAATGTTCTGCTGCCTGTTTATTGGCTTATCAAATCTTAATTCTGAATGATCAAACCCAAAGTGATGCTAACAGGTTATTATCATATTATGTGATCATTTATGACCCCCCACACATCTCACAATACATTTGGAACAAAAGGCAAACCACAGAAGCAGATGTGCCCTTGCCTAGAGATGGGGGTATCCAAATGGTGCAAGATGGGGTTGGCCTTGGTGTGGTGGAGCTAGAGCATGCATCATCAAGCATAGTGTTGGTACAGGTATGGGACCAGTTATACAGAAATCCATTAACCAGAAAGCTCTGAATTTTGGCTATATCCCATAGGCGCCATTTTATCCAGATAATCCAAATTTTTAAAAATGTTTCTGTTACAGTATCTTGTAATGATCATTAAATAATAATAATTGAACATGAAATAAACCAAAATAGGCTGGTTTTGCTTCCAATAAGGATTAATGATATCTTAGTTTTTGAATAAAATGGAGAATATGGGAGACGGCCATTTGGTAGTTCAGAGCTTTCTGGATAACAGGTTTCCAGATAACGGATGCCTTACCTGTGCAATTAAGTGCCTGAGCCTTTTGCTGTAACTGTTCCACATTGTTAACTGTAACAACATGGTGCAGTATAGCTTGAAACATTAAAAGGCCCAATGGATCTTTTTTTTTAGTTTGGTGCCGTAGATTCTCCTCTGTGAGGCAATGAACGGGTTAAAGAAACCCATAAGCCCATTGACTAAATCTTTAAAAAAGTAGTAGCATTTGTGCTACTTACACAGATATTTTGGTGTTTAATCCGAAATGTTCCCTTCTAATCAGCCTGAACTATGGACTGTCCTTTGCTCAACCGAAAGCCACTAATCAATTTCCCTCTATCTTCTTCTTCTGTTTTTCTTACCCAAGGCAATGCCTTTTGTAAAAAGGTATTTATTTTTAATGGATTTTTTAATGAATTTTTTAAGCGAGCTATTAATAATTCCATTAATTATGGCCAGCTTGCATTAAAGTGCATAGTGGCCTCTTAATCCTCACCCCCAGCTATTGGTTTGAAGCTAATCCTGGCTGGTGCTTGGCAGGACAGCGACGGTGAAGCGAGGGAAATGGATAGAAAAGACACCAGGATAAAGAGAAATGTATTTAGTATGTGCGTTGCCAGAGGGCTTGCAGTTTTAAGCCAGATGATGTGTTGGTGTTGTGGGGATAATCCAACAAGATGCAGCTCAGGCAATAAGACATCCCAGAAGAAAAGCTTTT
This sequence comes from Xenopus borealis, assembly GCA_024363595.1. NCBI lineage: Eukaryota > Metazoa > Chordata > Amphibia > Anura > Pipidae > Xenopus > Xenopus borealis. The sequence goes on along the minus strand of CM044440.1, from coordinate 131,027,599 downwards.
CATTGCCTGGAAGGGCTGGTTGGTTTGATAAACCCATAGGAGTGGGGCATTGTTTCACCTGGGGCAGTTACATGTGACTGTTGTTGGGCTTCAATCTGCTTAAAGGATCTACATTCCCCCCCCCCCCCGGCCTTCAATGAGAGAGACTTCCAAATAGAATTCGTTCCCATCCTACCAGGGAAAATCATTTGTTTAGGAAATACGCAGCTGGGGTCACTCACTTATTTTTTCATGGGCACAAAGTGGTCACTTTGAGCCAGAGATTATTGCCAGCCAACTGTGTTTATTTGCCGATTCCGAAGCACTTGTAGTATTGTCTGTAGTGGATAGATTACTATGGGCCCAGGCACGAGGGGGGGGGATAAGATGTGAATAAGACATTGTATCACAGCGGGTCTAAATATGAAGTCTTTTATTTCTATTTCTCACCGCATGGAAAACAAAAACTTAAAGGGAAACCATCACAAACAATGAAAACTGAATATAAACTTCATCACGGAAATTTTCAAAATTCTGTACCGTTTCTGAAATAATCAAGTTTATCTTCACTCTCCCCCTCTCAACATTCTATTTGTCTTCATTCTCTCTCCATTCAGGACTTGGGAGTGGGGGGGCTCTTATTACCTAGAAGATGTATTAGAACTCAGTCTTTTAAATCATCAGAAATCCTGTCTCTCTGCATGAAGGATTTGTGCCAAAGTCAGTTATTTTGTTAGATTTGAAATCTTGGAAGACCATGGGGCTCATTTATCAACACTGGGCAAATTTGCCCAGTGTTAATAAATGACCCCCAATGTGTGGTACTTGTTTTAGACTTTAAGCTCTACAGGGCAGGGACCTCTATCCTTTCGTCTCCTTGACAATAAGCACTTAATATGTATTGTAACCATACTTTACGTTTATGTGTATTGTATTTTTATACTTATTTGAACCAATTATTGTAATGACCCCCTCTTTCCTCTATTAATATATTGTTCTGCTGTACAGTGCTTTTCCCTCAGGGAGAGTTATACAAATACAAATATACATACGTACATATATACATACACAGATCTGACCCTGAAAGGAAGCCCCTCCACCACAAAAATATTTTGGATCTAACTGTCAATAAAAATCTGACACTGAATTCCTGTATGAAGAGAAACAGAAGCTGTGATATAGTGAAGATAAACTTGAATAAATCATGAAAAAAAACAGATGATTAGTCCAGCTCAATGCTTCTACTAGTGATGGGCGAATTTATTCGCCAGGGGCGAATTCGCTGCGAACTCCCGCAATTCGCCGCTGGCAAATAAATTTGTGAAATGCCAGCGAAAATTCGCCTGCCGAAAATTCACGAAAAAAACGAGTCACGCATCGTTTTGGACGCAACACAACTAAAACAACGTGATGAAAAAGACGCGGCTCGCGTCAAAAACGTGCCACGACTCGTTTCGTGAATTTTTTCACCAATTCGCGAATTTCCAGCGAAATTCGCAAATTGGTAAAAAAATTTTCGGTGAAGCAAAACTGGGTATATTCGCCCATCACTAGCTTCTACAGTTATGGGGCACTTCCACTAGAAAATCATGTAAATATGAAATAAACCCAATAGGCTGGTTTTGCTTCCAATAAGGATTAATTATATCTTAGTTGGGATCAAGTACAAGCTACTGTTTTATTATTACACAGAGAAAATTGATTATTTGATTATAATGGAGTCTACTGGAGACAGACTTTCTGTAATCCAGAGCTTTCTGGATAATGGGTTTCCAGATAACGGACACCATACCTGTATGCAATTCATAATCTTTCCTCTGCAATGAAAATGTTTATCTCCCTGTTTATTTTCTCGAGAAACTGTTATTAGTGATGGGCGAATTTATTTGGCAGGCACGAATTCGTGTCGAATTCCTGCGATTAATTCGGCTGCGTCAAAAAAAAAGTTGCGTGCCGAAAATGGTGTGACGCGGGTCAAAAACGACACAACACATCGAAATTGACACGACACGCATCAAAAAACGTGCCCTGACTCGTTTCGCAAATTTTTCACCAATTCGCGAATTTCACTGGAAATTCACTTATTTTTCGGCGAAGCAAAACGTGATAGATTCGCGCATCACTAATTGTTATTTTTTTTGGCAATTACAGAATTAACAATTTATCAGTTTTCTTTTTCCCCTCTACAAAAACAATGGGATTGAATTGCAAGAGTGGAACTCGGAATCTCCATTTCTGTATTCAGCCAGAATTCAGATGAAATGGAGCAATTTATATATATATATATATAACAAATGAATGACCAGCAACTCCTAGATATCTTGTGAAAATTCGAATTATATTGTGAAAATACATGTAAGCCGACGTGGCGTTTCGGGCCACACAGGGACCTTTCTCAACCCAACCATGTTTAACCTCAAACACACTTATATACCCATAAACTCCCAATACCCTCAACAGGAAGTGACCTCACCATCATTAAGGACAATATCACCTTCACATGTCACGAAAAGTTTAAAGTGTATAAATATTATATAAAATATGTAAAAAAAGTGCCCCAAAATATAGTTATATATTATACCATAATTAAAATCTTAAAAAGTGATAAGATCAGTATAAATGTTGCACGATATATCAAAAAGTGCTATAATATTAAAATTAGTTGGCTTGTTTGTTGCAACTGGCACTACAGTGTGAAACTATGAGACTGATTATAAATATTGTGCATATAAAAGTGATATGTTCTATATATATTTTTATATATTATATATTTAGTTATATGCACAATATTTATGCTGAAATGACGCCCATAGATTTCAGTGGCATCACGCGTCAAAAAAAATGACGTACGCCAAAAAAATTTGATGCCCATAGTCTTTTTTGAATTTATGAGAGAATTTATGATGAAGCGAAATGGATCAAATTCAGCCATCCCTAATCTTAAATGTCTGATATAATATGAGCTTGCCAAAATTGGTGGTATTTCTCTTCAAAGCTGGTAGAAAAATAGGACTTCTTTCCAAACCATGAGACAATTAGGCCACAATGACCAATATTTTTACTATCTGGCCACCCATGTGGATGGTCCTCTAGAACAGGGGTCCCCAACCTTTGTTTGCACGTGAGCCACATTTAAATTTAAAAAAGAGTTGAAGAGCAACACAAGCATGAAAAAGTCCATGGGGATGTCAAATAAGAGCTCTGATTGGCTTTTTGGTAACCCCTATATGGACTGGCAGCCTACAGGAGAAAATCTTTGGCAGGACATCTGGTTTTTATCCAACCAAAACTTGCCTCTAAGCCATTAATTCAAAAATAAGAACCTGCTTTGAGGCCACTGGGAGCAACATCCAAGGGGTTGGAGAGCAACAAGTTACTCACGAGCTACTGGTTGGGGATCACTGGTCTAGAAAAACCATTGACCCAAATGTTGGATCATAAGTTGTCTCCTTTCTCTTTTGTGGTGGATATTGCACCCCAATCTCAAATTACTTATAATACACAAAAACTGTCCATATTGGTCATATTGGTCAATCAAGAAATGACCAAAATGAATGAAAAATGTTCCATATGTGGTCACATTATAGATATTTAGTATGACTTATTTCTTGTTTTATATGCCTGTAGTACTCAATAGTCTTAAGGGTTTTGAAGGACAAATAACTCTTGGGCACAGTCCAGCAACCAATACTATCAATCCTTTTCTGTTCTAGTGAAGTTAGAACACTATAAGTACTTATCTGATTATAGATTATTGCTCTGGGACATAACTTGTAGCTTTTCTTTAACATTCATGCCCAACATCCCACGTTTGAGCATTCTAAAGGGCAAGTTGTGGGCTCTGCTAAATCAAGGCTTAAACATATCCACAGCCGTAAAGACCTTTAGACCAGGACCTTTCAGTCCATAGATGATCTCTATCTTACTTACAGCGTTTTATGAATTTTGTAAAAACATTCCAGAAATGTCAAACCTAAAAAAAAAGACAAGTTCTAAATTAAAACTGCTGCATGAGTTTCTGTTTCTGCATGTGGATACATTATGATGTAAATCTCTCAAACCCTGACTAATAAAATCACTGACACTGTCAGGTATAAAAATAAATCTTGGGAATACCTAACCCTTTGCTTCATATTTCAATTCTCTGTCATTTTAGAATGGCGTGAGAGAAGGGAGCTCCAGAGACTTGCGCTTATCAAAATCACATGGATAAGAATCAGAAGCGATCTTTCTGTTTTCGCAGGAAAGCCCGCAAGATGTTTTCGGCTCATTAAAAAGCTTTACAGCAAGGGAGTCAAGTGCTAATATATGTTTGCTTGCTCCTTGCAGTGTTTACAGATTAACACAGATACCTTTCCTATCATTATTGCTTTAAAGAATTCCATGCACAGAGACTTTGTCTTCTGTCATTATATAATTTACCCTCATTTTAACCAAGACAGAAACACTTTTGGGTCAGGGCAACTTGCTGGATATAGGGTTTCTGTAACCTATACCAAGGCAAGTAGCTACATGCTACTGAAGTTAGAGTCTCATCCTGCTCCCTACACATACCTTTCATTATCCTCTGGGATGACCCTTCTACTTTGAGGGACCTGGGACAGCTTATGGTATGGTAGTATGGTACCCCCCCTCAGGAGGAGGCCAAGTGAGCCAAGTACTCTGCATTTTGTACTTGAAAGAGGAGGGCCATGACAGAGGATCAATGAAAGTAGCTTTCAGTAGGGTCAAACTGTAGTCTGTTAGTCCTTATTTGGGGCCAGATGTAACACATATTGAACTTGCCATAGGAAAGTTCTATCACTCAAGGAGAATTGTGCAAGAGGCTGGGTTTGCAAATTAAACTGATTTAAGAGTAAATCATTGATTCTGAGACCCATCCTTCATTGAACTCTGCTGGAATTGAGGTAGGTTATAAGCTAAAATTCACCAGGAACCTAAGTTGTTGGGATTTTAAGCACAAATTGGTCAACACTCACCTTAGCAAAAGATTTCAAGACTGGAGGCCCCTAGTTTCAGCAGAGCCAAGAGCAACATACAGATCTGCACCGGCCCCATTGATGATCTCATAATGGGCCCACGGGCTAAAACAATCAAATTAGACCCACTTAACCCTCCAATTTGATGATCAAATTAGACAAAGAATTACCCTTTTGGTGACATGAATCTTTTTGTGTATGGTTATGTTAAAAAGACAAGGGAGGTTATACATTTCTGTCCTTTAAATAGAACCTGGTGAAGATGCTGAAGCAGAAATGGTGGTACACAAGAGTTGGGCTCTGCATTATTTTGAGAAATACAGTGTTGACAATGCAGAAAGATGGACTAAGAAGAGGTGTCAAACTATACTTTGTACAGCCATGATCATTTCTCTCATTGTGTTTAAACATGTCATATATCCCCTTGTGTGTCCAGTTGTTAGATTTTCTGGAAAGAAATACACCAAATAACATTTTTTTAAATAAGATCTTGCATCACTGGGAAATACAACTCTAGGAATGAAGGTCTTTCATTATTTGATATCTGTCCTTGCAAACAGAGGTAGGATTTTCTCACTATTTTAATCAGGAAACCGGTCTTCTACTTCTCCGACATTCTAATACCAGTCCCCTTTGGCAGCAATATTTTATGCCTGATAATGATGTGAAATTTTAAAGTCTACGTCGTCGTTGAGTGCCACAGGCAACTGTCAAGCACAGTGACAGACATAGACCCCAAGCTATATTTCAGCTCACCAGCTACAAAATTCCCAACAATTGCAGCCCAATTTGAGACTAGTAATAGGAACTCCATCCTACAATGATATGATGAGTTTTTACATGTTGTCCATGTCTCTTGGCCCCAGAATATCATTAATGTTCAAAGAGGTATCCTTTTTAGAGGGCAGTCGTTTGACTCTAGTTAGCTCCTCGCGCAACACGAGATTTGCTGGATGCATTTTCATATATTGAATAGATCTATGATTTACCCTGATACTTTAAATTAAACATTATCAGATTCCTTGAAATCCCTCTGTGGCTTCTCTTATATATTCAGCCATAATATCCCAACAGGAGTCTGTATTTAAATTGCATGGGATGCATACAGCATGTCTTTTTCATTTCACTTTTGTTGGTAGAGTTTCAAGGAGACTTCTTAAATCTAATAACATTCTTCTGTTAATCACATTATGATAATATCTTGCACTCTAAGGTGTTTTAGACAGACTGTAGGGAATGTAAATTTTGTCCATTCAAGTTGAACACATAAGGGTTTATATACTGTACTTTTAAAAAAATCCAGGACAGCATTAACGTGAGATGTAATCAAATAGTTGCAGCAATGAATGGTCTGTTATTGCATTTTGGTTTGTAGATTTTGAAGGGGATAGAAAATTCCTAGCTTTATAACTTACAGGACACCTTAAGTTGTTGGACTCCATAACCTTTCTTATAGTAAGATCTGTTGAAAAGCCCCATAAGCATAAGTGAAGCTAAACAAGTAAGGCACTTTGTTCTCGCTCGGCCTTTGTGATAGTGTTGAAAGAAGGATGAAAGCTAAGTCTTGTAGGGCTACCACAAATGCTGAGGCAATATAGAATGGGTGGTTTCATAACAGTTAAGCAAGTAAGGAGGATCAAGAACCATTACCTTTGAAGGTGTATTCTCACCAGTAGATAGACACCTTTGGAGATGTGGATGCCCTACATTGGAAGCCTGTATGAGTTTCCCAATGAACCTCCTGGGATAACGACCACTGCACTACTCAAAACTCCTATGAATGTGATTAGATTCTACTAGATTAGAATCTACTATCCACTGATTTTAACTTGTTTGTTGGGTCCCTATTTATTAACCTTTCTTGGGCTTGGGTTACCTTAGGGCTCAACTTGAACTCTTTAATGAGGCCTATCTCCACCCAGGCCCTACGGTAGATTCGCTTTCTGTTAGGAGAAGGAAGACAAAGCCAGGTGACCACTCCCATTAAATAGATGGAAAGGCAGGACATGGTAAAAACGTCCATGTGCTATCTGGAGAACCTTCCTCCCACAAGAAATTACAGAATTGGGTCTTCCAGAGCCAGAAGGAAAATTAATTTCTTGGTTCCCCTCAATCCTTTGGATGATACAATAGGGAAAAAGACAACTAAATAATGAGCAATAATTAGTGATTAGCAATGACGAGTCTATAGAGCTTGGGCTACTGTGTGCTCCATATAAGCAAGAGACAATGGCAAGGTGGCAGCAAACATGGTCCATTGGTGGAATCCCATATACAGTAAATGATGGGAACTATGAGTTCTTCTGAACACATTTCAAACTTCTATTGAATCAGTTCAAACTTTTATTGAATAATTTACCTGTAAACCTTGGTCTATAGCTGTGCATAGAGCCCAGTGCATCAATCACACACAGTGTATATTCCACAGCCATTTGGGGAGAACTGTAACGGGATATTTCTATAGATTCACTAGTATACGGAACCTAGAAGTTCCATAAGCAAAGAAAAGGGAACAAGGAAACATTTTAATCTATCTCAAAATGTACCACAAAGTTGGCCTGAACTTTGTCTGTGGCCATTGTCTGTACCCATCTATTGATCTTTCTTATACATGAAGGAAAGTATAGTGAACAATGGCAGACTGAATTTCCAAGCAACTTGGCATCCAAGGTTGCCTCTCACAATTATGTGTAGATGCAGTAGAAATGAATGTTATAAATGCTATACAGGGTTATGGTGGTGAACTGAGGTAATTGGAACTGTGACTGGGGCACAATGGGAAAACACACAAAGCCCTTTTATAGGGCCACCTTGTAAGAAGGAATTATGCTTCAGATATCTCAATGCATTAATTAATTAATAATTAATTATTAATTAATTAATAATCTTCTGCATTCATGCAAACCTGACAGCCTCAGTGGTAGCAAGTAGAAAGTGCTTTAAAGGGATTCTGACACTAAAAAAGGAATTTTACCATATGAATGTACATTACATGTTACCTATAGGTCATGGTGAGAGCTTTGTTTTTGTGTATAATTATATGTTGAATTTCCTAAGCCTGACTCTCTGACACTCTCACTTTGCCAACCTA